>SRMA01026397.1:85792-116324 GCA_007224835.1 Danionella cerebrum
TGAGCTTTTTGTTAAATTTGTTTTAAATAATTAAGTTTTAGTTTGTATTTAATGCATATTAATAAATAAAGATGAGCTTTTTGTTAAATTTGTTTTAAATAATTAAGTTTTAGTTTGTATTTAATGCATATTAATAAATAAAGATGTGCTTTTTGTTAAATTTGTTTTAAATAATTAAGTTTTAGTTTGTATTTAAAGCATATTAAGAAATAAAGTTGTGCTTTTTGTTAAATTTGTTTTAAATAATTAAGTTTTAGTTTGTATTTAATGTTAAATTTGTTTTAAATAATTAAGTTTTAGTTTGTATTTAATGCATATTAATAAATAAAGTTGTGCTTTTTGTTAAATTTGTTTTAAATAATTAAGTTTTAGTTTGTATTTAATGCATATTAATAAATAAAGTTGTGCTTTTTGTTAAATTTGTTTTAAATAATTAAATTTTAGTTTGTATTTCATGCGAATTCATAAATAAAGTTGTGCTTTGTGTTTTCATTTTAGATATTTAAGATCTGGTTTGTGTTTTGTGATCTTTTGAGAGCGATGTGCATTAATCTAAAGGGAGTTTAGTGCCAGGGCAGGAAGTACCATGTGCTGCTTGGTGTCTTTATTTAACATTTCACACTTCAAACCTCAGCCGTTCTGTAGAATATATGTGAACGAGGATGATTTCACCTCAGGCCCGATGTTTCCCTCATCTCCTGGGGTCCCAGCTTTACCAGGGAGGCCCTGCAGACATGGAGACAATGGTGCTGGTGAAACATCTCAATGTCAAACTGAAGCATAAAGCAGCAGATCAACACATACTGGAGGCCCGGCAGTCGCTGGTCCCTGGAAAAGATAAAGGCAATATTTAATCAAACTAAAATAAGCATAAAATATAGTTTAATACACAAACTTGTTATGACTCACAGGTGGTCCAGCAGGTCCAGGGAAACCAGGAAGGCCCTTTAATCACACAGATATGTTCAATAATGATAGAACAGTGACTCAATCAGAGTAATAATAGAAAAATAATAGTAATTAATGTTGAGAAAAATACTCTTACTCGTTCTCCCACCGGTCCTCGAGGTCCCATGGGCCCCATTGGTCCCTGCAGACAACAAAGGGTTTGTGTAGATCTGCAAAACTCTTCATGAGCTTTCATGGATTGATAGATGTTCAAGTTTTAATTATCTTGCTTGAATATACAATTATTCTACTGCAAAAACCCATTAGTAAGAAGTTATGAGGTAAAAATTGTCATATTCCTGATGCCCATGTGCAACTGAAATCAGGTTAATGACAGGTCGCCTGCCAATATTAGTTTTAAAGTGGAAAGTTAACATCAATAAGGTTTTTTTCAGGTTGTTGTACAATATGAAATATAATAGTAATAATATAAAAGTTACCCCTTGTCCTGGAGTTCCCTGCAGTCCTCGCTGTCCCGGCAAACCCACCTCTCCTCTGTCTCCTTTAGCCCCCTACGACACAAAGATAGTCAAAGGCTCCGTCGCACTCGGAGCTAACCCACTTCAGAGCTTCCATTAGCTGTTAAGAGCGTGATACTGTGAAAATCTTCAATGGTATTCATGAGCTCTGGACTTACCTGAGCTCCAGGAGTGCCCGGGGTGCCTGGAATTCCCTATAGATCAGTGACAAAATCGTATAGTGTTCAGAAATAAAATGTTAAGAAAGGCAAACTTGTGTAAAGAGCTTTAAAGCAAATATTTCTGTAATACCGAAGGCACAGTTTAAATTAGATGTTTTACTCACATCTCTCCCATCCCTGCCATCTTCTCCTGGAGGACCACGAGCTCCTTCAGGACCAGGAGGACCAGGAACAGGTTTGGGATCAGGCTAGAGACCATTTGTGGAATGAAAGTTATAAAACAATGAAGAAAAACAAAATTAATCATTACATAAATGCAACAAACATTCATTGGGATGAAGAATTAAAACCTAAACAAAAAAAAATCTAAAATTCTATTTAGCTATAGATATGATATATCAATAGAAAAACTTTAGCTCATTCAGTCAGCTATTTATTAGCTTAAGCTGCAAGATGCATCACGGAACAACAAAATAGTGAGTGTTGTGCGACCATGTTTGATTCTATTGGGCCAGATGTCAGATCTAGTAACAGCATTGCTAGCTTTAGCTAAGCACAGACCATTGAATCCAATCAGACCAGTAGCATTTTAGCTCAGAACAATCAATATCAATTCCTGTATGTTGTAATACCATCAGAAAATTAAACATGCTACTATATATATGTTTATTATTTAAATAATAAAATGTTATATTTAAAATATGAGCTAAATGAATGTAAAAATTAATCTTATGCTACATTCAATGTTTTCAATAATTGAATTTAATTACCTACAAATTGTGCTGCACACTAAATTGTTAAATGAGACAAAATAATAATATCATTATAAAATACCCTGGATGTAAATAAAATAAAACAGTTGTTCCATGTTGACTGCAGTGAGTAGAGCAGCTAGCAACGAGCCAATCCAGCAACAAAGCTTTGCAAAATATAATAAATCAAACTATTTTAAAAAGCAAAGGAAGTAAATGAAGTACCTCAGCATTGGCAAACATCTGAAGAAGCAAGTGGGAGAGGGAGAGAGAAAATAAGGATTATTAAAGTTAGTAAAATGAACCCCTTCACCAAAAAGAGAAAGCACACCTGTAGATGGCGCCACAACATGCGGCCTATGCGAGCAACTCATCGAACCCAAGCAAATGCGTTGTTTTAGCAGTGGTTTCTAAAGGCATGGAGCATTTAAAGCTGACATTTGGTTAAGAAGCGCAAATGTTGTGACTGACGTTGATGTAGCCAATTATTTGTGGCTAAAAACAACTTCAAAAGTCCAATTTCACTGACAATGTTTTGAACGAATTTGTTGCTACAAATATCATCTACAAATTGTATTTCTCCTTGTTTGTTTGTTGTAAACACAAAAGTTTTTTCCTTTCAAAATTATCAAATTTGTTGAATCACATTTCTGAACATAAATACGAAACAATTAAAAGCAAGAATTTCCGCAGGAAGTGCTGGAATCTAAGGATCACGTGACCCCTTGTTGGAAAACTACGGTGGCTGAGAAGTGCGAAACAAATAATCTGAAACCAAAACAACAAATTAGAAAGCGCAACAGAAAAAAAAGAAAAATCAACAAATAAAACAAGTAACACATTTAAAATCAATATAATAATAATAATAATAATAGTAATAATAATAATAACAATAATAATGATAATAATAATAATTAAAAATTATTATTATAAGTGTAGAAAACACAACAGGAACTTCTCATTTCTACCTAAAAAATTTCAAAAATGATATCTCCACTAACTGCTCTTTCTGCGACCATTCCCGTGAAACTGTTGTACACCTCTTCTGGTGCTGCCACCGTACTAAGTTTTTTTGTAAATGATTTGTGAACTTTTTATTTTAGGTTTCAGTGGCGTAACGTTACCTACAATTCACAGTTTCCTGATTTGTTGTTGTGTTTTGGTATTTTCAAATATTTCTGCTGTGTTCTTTTGTTTATAAATGTGAAATTGTTAATTTCAATTCATTATTTAATTTAATTGTGGTTTGCTTTTCACTTCTCGGTCACCATAGAAAATAATGGAGCAAAACATTACAGTAGTGGATTATTAAAAAAACCTTGACTTAAAATAACTGTGACATGTCCATCAAAAAAGGGTTGAAATTACTTTTTCGACCGTTAAGTTAATTCTTAGATGCAGGTAAAACTGACTAAGATATGACGGAATTAAATACTGTGTTTTAAATTGCAGAAATTGTTGATGAAAGAATGATTACCTCAGCCATCGGAAGCTCAGTACAGCTCTCTCTTTGAGCTCTCTTCGGGTCACAGTGAATCAGCATCCACTGCAGCTCAAACTGGGTAACAAAAACCATAAAGTTAGCACATTTATAATGAGTACATTTATTAACTCCAACATGAATAACTGCTTTTTATTACTTTGTGAAACACATGGTTTTGCAGCTAAACCGATAACTTTTGCAGTGGAGCATTCCATGAAATCTGTGCCTTTTGTTTCTTCGTCATTGTCAGCTCATGACAATTTTTTTATTTATTACGAGCATTTATGTTATGATTGAATATTGTACTGAAAAAATACAGCAACAGGGTTGGCCACAATTTAATGAAATGACAATTCTGTTGAGGAAATGCAAGCCAAGGAGGATAGAAGGTTTGAAAAATTCTTCAATATATCCTCTTTTGCGCTCACCAAAAGAAAGAAATAATAAAAAAAAAGTGCTGAAATGTGAGGCACGATGCAGAGTCTGAGGTTCAGATGTCCACACAGAAGGTGAATTTTAAGGAAAGGTTTAGAGTAGTCTCACCACTACAGAGGTGGTGGGGTCGGTGTCCAGCCTCCCGATCAGAGTGTCTCCCTCAGTATTTACGTATCCTTTCCTCTTGATGGGCTTCTGATCCACCTGGTGACAGTCTACATACAGCGTCACCATCTCCCTCTCCACACCAACCATTACTTTGTGCCACTTGGTGTTGAAGAGCACGGAGAGGCCTGGGAAGCTGACGGTCTGCACATCGCCCTCTAGGGTGGTGAGGAAGAACTCCAAGGCTTGCTGGTCTCCGTTCAGACGCATACCTGCCTGCTTCAGTCCATCCTCGTCTACCACCTGCCAGAGGTTCCACACCTTGTTCACCGTATTCTTGATCATGCGGAAGGTGGTCATGAATGAGTATTCATCCGGGAAGCCACGTGGAAAATTGAGCCTGGTGGGAGACATTGGGATAAAAATGAGCCGTGCAGGACTAAGATGTAGCTGCACAAAAGGCAAACATCAGTCAAAACAGGATGGGACGGGACGATTACAAGATTTAAGTGATAAATATGTGCTATGTGCTAGCATAATGAGTTTTATGAGTTATTTTTAGCATGAGTAATATATGCTAGCATGTCTAAAGGGTTCCATATGCTACGTCATGTTCAACAATGTTAAAAGCTACCATGTGGAGTAGAAGGACATATGCTAGCAAGTTTAATACAGCGCTATATGCTAGCATGTTCAACAGAGTGGTAGATGGTAGCAATTTCAATAAAATACTTTTGCTAGCATGTTTAATTCAATGCTATATGCTAGCATTTTCAAAACAGTGTGATAAGCTAGCATGTTTAATACAGAGAAATACAGTAGCTGTGTTCAATAGAGTGCTACATGCTAACATATTCGATCGTTTAATTTGCTAGCATGTTCAAAAGTGTTTAACCACTTTTTAAGATAACATTTAAGAATATGGTTGGGTCGTATTTATAAATATTGGACACAAAAGCAGCTCTGTTTGTAAAAAGGTTTAAAAGCTGAATCAATCTGTAGGAAAAAAGGAGGCTCTATATTTGTGGCTGCAAGTATTTCAGAGACAGAATTGTCAATATGAAGTTTCTGAGACTGACCCCTGTGCTGCTCAACCCAGCAGGACGTGTGCTCACAAATGAAGCTCCAGAGGCCTTTAACCAGCTCGTAAAGGATCAAGAGAGAGAGAGAGAGAGTGTGTGCCATAAACATGCAGTTTCCTGTTGGCTTGTTAAAGTAATGAGGACCACTGTTTGGAAAAAGCTAGAAATCACTTTCTCCTCAAGCGCTTTCTAACACAAACTGTTGATGTTTGATCTCTTCAAAGTCACTAAAGATTAGCAGATTTTTCACCATCTTCATACGATAGAGTTTGAACGAGCAGGGAATTCAGTTTCAATGATTCGGTTCATTTGAGCAAACCATATGAATCACCTACACCTACTGCCAGTTTCATGATGTAAACCACAATTTCTTTGCAAATTAAATGAAATAATTTGAAATACATAAATAAAATCAGTTTACAGTTGATTTTAAGAACTCATGGGATTCTATAAATACATATATTAAGAGTTTTGCAGAACATACATATTTAGAGCAGTGCTTTCATAAAGTACAGACTGATACATTTACAGATTGTGCAAAGTATTCTTTCACATATTTTTAGTTACCGGTACATGCCACAAATTTTTTTTTACAACTAAGAATATTTGCAAAAAAAAAAGTTGTTTTATTCAGATAAAAAAAGAAAGCCTCCCAACAAGGGAATTTATTAGAACTTTAAAAAAGGGATTTTCTTTGGAACCTCTACATGGCGGCGAGAGCAGTTTAAGCCTCATTTTAGCAGTGGAGGCCCTCAGTGTCTGTTTCCCTCAAACAATTAAACCTTTACAAGACCACAGAACGTGAGCAGAATATCTGTTTGTGCCTCATGAAGTTTGTGTGAACGTCTGAGCATGCAGCGTCCTCCTCATGAGTCCAGACAAGCTCGGTTTAGCTATATTAAAAGCTACAGAGAAGGTGATAATACCCCTCTCGGACCTGTAATAATACAACAGGAGAGAGAGGAAGAGAGAAAGAGATGGACGGAGAGAGAAAAAGAAAGGAGAGGGAGGGAGAGAAAAAGAAAAAGAAGAAAGATAGAGACACAGAAAGCGATGGAGAAAAGGGAAAAGAGAGTAATAGAAATGCAGAGAAAGAGAATAGATAGAGAGAGAAAAGAGAGAAAAAGGAGTAAAAGAGAGAGAGAGATAAGGCACATGCGAAACATGGTGACTCACAAAAAGTTCAGGGTTTGAAATTCAAAATGCGCAAAGTTCTTTTATTAAAAAGTGAATTAATTGTGTGGCATTGTTGCATAAAAACGAGCATCACATAATCAAAATGGCCTTGGAGCCCTTCAGAGTGGCACAAGGAGACAGTTCTTATTCATGCAGGCCACGAATGCATGTATTACTAAAACCTGTGTAGCTTTTAGAGCTTGTGCATTTTTCATGCGCATGCCGCGGTTCCTGGCATCTCCAACACGTGTGTGTGTGCATCTCTGTGTGCATGAAGCTTCACCTGGTGGGGATCTGGAAGTTTGCCTCTCGGTCGAGTCTGTAGGCCACTTGAAGTGGTGTAGATCCTTCCACCTTCCTGACGCCCTTCATAGGGATCACATCCAACTGAAACTGTGTGATCAGATCAAATCCTGCCGCACGAAAACACACGGAACGGCTGTTTTAATGCTGTGGAAACCAGTTCTCAGGAAACTTATTCCAACTAGTTCTGTAAAGAATAAAAGTACCACAATAGAACCTCGGCCTCTCTAACCACTCAAATGATTCGTCAACGTTCTGAAGCTTTGTTCTCCGCCTTTATCCTCTGTTATTTCTTCACTAATCTCATTAGTGCGTTTAGGCAATCACGGTTTCAGTTACTCATAGACTTTTCATGACTCTGACATCGCAAAAATAAAGGAAAATAAAGGGCTTGAAGCGAAACTTGCAGGATGCAGAAACCTATTTTAATTGGTGGCTCTCAGGAACCACACAATGTAAAAAATAAAACCATGTGGTTTTGCCTTTAAAATGTTTATGGTTTCATGGCATTGCACACAAAGTTCTGTATTTTTGATCATTTTTTCCAACGGTTTATAATCGTCTATGTGTTTATGTTGTTGAAACACCAAATTCCTATATTCAAATAGTTTTGGTTTATTGTTACGTTTTTTACAATTCAGAAGCGTTCAACTTATTCAGAAATCCCCTATTCTGATTGGCTGCTCTCAGGCACCTCTGATCGAATAAGAGAACAGTATTTCCTCTCATTTCTTCTCAAGGCATGTATTGTGTTGTCTGGTTGATTTCTGAGAACAGGAAAATACAATCTCTTTAAATGAAGTTCTGAGAGACATTTGGACTCTTTCCTGCTTTGGATTCTCAAAGAGCCTCTCTCTCTCTTTCCTCACTGCTTCATTGTATTTAGCTGTTCATATCTTCAGTGTTTAAGTTAAATAAAGCTGCGGTTTCTGTTAAATCTACTTAAACCTTGCTTCCGTAATGGGTTATGTATAAATATACAATGATAATTGTAAAACAAAAGACCTGCATTTGGAGAAAAGTTTGAGATGCCAAAGTTAGAAAATGTGCAAAAATGCTTTAAAGGAGACATGTTTATAGTTTAAACTTCAAAATATGGTTATTATGTTAGACAACATCCCTTTTGTGCATTTTTTCAGCTTTTCTGGATGTTCTGAGACCATTACCGTGCAAATATTCAAAAAAGTTCAAAATGGTGGTTTTAAAATATGCTACTGGTTTGTTGTGTAGCACAAAAAAATCAGCGTGTTCAACCAAAACTCCAGCAATTGCAGAGAGGGAGAAGAAAACCTTGGTAGATACCAGACTCTGTAGAAATTCTCCAGAGATAAGGGAATAAACAGAAAAAACTATACACCATCACTTCTGTTCAACTACACGATTCAATCAAAGCACCGACAAGAATCACATGAAAGTATTTGTACAAACCTGAAACTTGTGCTACATATTAACATAAAGCAGTTTCTATGAAAAGAATAGAACATCTCAGACTAGCATGCATTAATCGTGTAATACACATGTTGTGTTTTACTGCTTCCAATCTCTTTCTCCTGATGCATTTTCAGCTGTAACTGCACTGAAATCTTGCTTACTCTCAGTTTCCAGCACATGCTTGTGATTTGAGCTTTGCACCCTCTGCATTATTCGTTAAAAGCCACAGAGTCTCAAGCAATTAAGATCCTGCTGATTCCGAAGAGTTTCCACGGCAGAAACTCCACGTTTATGTGCCTCGTTTGAGATCTGAAAGTGTCTTAAAAACAGGCCGGCTCTCAGCTCAGCATCTTTAGCCAATAAAACATCTCTCAGCGATGCTCGGTGGCCCGTCAGGGGGAAAACTGCTTAAAGATACAATCGAAATTTTACATATATGAAGATTAGCGTGTTTTTGTTTGTTTTGTGACTATGTGAAGTTTCCAACATGTAAACAAACATGGGAAATGTAAATGTGAAGTATTATTTTATAAGTTCAATGAAAAAGTTTGGTTTGTATGGTTTTAAACCATCGCTATGAGTCAAATAATCCAAACGCCATGTCGCTATGATTTTCATGAGCTGAGATATTTACCAAAAATGGTTGCTATGATAAACAGTTTGGTTGCTATGGAGGCGTGAGTGACATAATATAATTTTCCCTATGAGTGAAATAAACCAACCCCCATGTCTTCTAAGTTGAGATAGAGATATACCCAAATGGTTGCTATGGAAAACAGCCTGGTTGCTAAGGTTTGGTCAGTGACACAATCTAGTGTTGCCTTTCTCCCTATACGTTATAAAAACCAACCCTCGTGATATTTACCAAAGCTCATATAGAGTTAAGAAAAACTGCTAGGGTAAACAGATACTACGGAGCGGTCAGTGATGTCACACAAATTTAAGTTGCTAGCATTATTAACATAAACAAAGTCCCAGGTCTCCGTGATGTTTATTCTTGAAGATATTTTAGTTTCTTTGCGGTTTATTTTAAATAGCCATTATAAGATAATTGTAAATCTTCTACCTCTTCTACAGCATGGGGTTCAAATACTTTTACTCAGGATTTCTACAGACTGATAACCTCCACACGTGTGATCATAAACCACACATTTGTTTGGAAACATTCCCAAAAGAAACAGAAGTAAGAGCTTGTGTGCACGCTGACTGGCTGTTGTTTTTACCTGGAAGGTCATCTTGTCCATTCCTCATGGTCGGGCAGACCGTGTCTCCATCTAATCTGTTCAAGTCCAGCTCTGAAAAATGGAAGAGAGACACAAGTGTCATTTCAGACCTTCTGCAGCGACACATCCCTAGAGAATTCTACCCGGACTCTACCACAAAACTGTCCATAGGTTATCAGAGATATAAAACAAAGCCTTAGATGAGCACCAACAGTGCATTTGTGGAATCACTGCAATGTAAATAACCGCTTTTCTGTTGTTTTTCAGGTAGATTCAAGTGAGCTGATCAAGTACAAAGACTTCCTGCAGAAACATTGTGTATAGACAAAGCTACAAAAGTGAATATGCACCAAAATCTCAGATGAAGACTCTCTTTTTACATCCCAGTTAACTTGAGAGCAGCTGAAAGAGTGCAGCACTTCAGCCCATTTTCTGCACCCTCAAATGAAAAATGGGAAGCAAGAAGATGTTTAAAAACACAATGAACATTTTCAAGCTGCATGATTAAAATATATGTGAATACCTGTTTAAAAAAAAGACACACAGTACTGCCGCCCGTTGGGCAACTTTTTTAAAGATTTTTTTCTCAAGAAAAAAAATGTTAAAATAATAAATCCATCAATAAATATTTGTGGATCACAGTCACTTTTGTAGTCACAATCACATGCTGAGTCTAAGCAATACTTACTCTGGCCAGTAAAAATAGTCAGAGTTCAGCTCAGATATGGAAACAGGTGCCTAAAAAGTACAGAAAGCCAGTCCGGGGAGTGGAAAAGCCCCATTATAATGTTTTTGCTAGAGCCGGAGGTTTTGCTCAGTGAATTAAACCTGGAAATCATGAAGGAACCAGCAGGGGTTTCATCTGCTGACACAGCACTTCTCATGAGCATATGATCACACACAGAGCCATCTGGAAGTTTTTTAGCTAAAGCGGTGAGGTATTGCCCTTTCCCCGCGTGAGTGTTTCTCTAGAGCTGTTTATCCGTCTACGAGATCTCTCTAAACCCTCACATCCTCTCATGTCATTTTAAAAGCAACCATTAGAGCAAATGAAGGACTAAGCCGAGCCTCGGGCCACAGCGATGCACCACACAGACACACGAGGGTTGAACATGAGCACAGACATGCTGAGGAGTCTGGAGCACGCAAGAGTGCTGCCTTCTTTGTTTGACAGGGTTGTTTTAAAGGAGACAAATACTGGATCACAAAGTAAAATAAAAGTCAACAATCGCAGACTTGTGCGATTAAATTATCTGATTAAAGGTTTATGAGATTTCGAACCATTATAAACAACAGATGATGCTTTGAGAAGATACTCACGAGCGAGAGCTGGAGCACAGAGCAAGACGATGAGAATCGTGTGCGCGAAACATCCGGAAACCGTTCCTCTCCAGACCCGACTCCTGACAGAAACACATTGAATAATGAAGACATAGCGACATAACTTCACCACAGACAATGACTCGTGAGCAAAACACTTTTTTTTACCACTTTATGTCAATAAATAAGGGTTATAATAACAAATCCATTAATAAAAATTATAGTCACAATCACATGCTGAGTCTGAATGGTTTGTTGGTTACAATGTTTTCTTTCTCCATTCTTCTTCTTTTCTTTCTTTCTTCCTCTGCTATGTTTGTTTTCATTCTTTTGCTCTTTCTTTTTCATGCTTCCTCACTGCCCATTTCTCTCCTCCTTTCTATATTTTATCATTCCTCTTGTTTCTTTTTGCACACCTACCCTGCCCCATTTCCTTACATATTTCCTATTTATAGTCGGTAGGTTGCTAGTTTGAGGACATTTCTGAGTTTCAGAGCTTGGAGTGGTTTCCTTCATGTACTACCCCCCCCCCCCCCACACACACACACACGAAAAGAAAAAGCACTTTAATATTTTCCATTGGGGTTATTGGTGCACCCTGGACAGGACACCAGTTCACAGAACCCCGATCAATCTTAATTTTCTCTCATTTTACAGTTTTTCTCAATTGTTTACACAAATTCTGGTTCTTGAGACACAATGACCACAACATGTGAAACATTTCCCAAATCCCTGAACCAATTCAGAAGCACAATCCCTGCTTTACACTCAAACGGCAGTTCTAAAACACTTTTTCAAAACAGTACACACAATTCTCTACTTTTGGCACAATTTTCATGCAGAACATATATTTCTTTCAAAAGGAACACACTGCCATTCACACATGCAGACTGACCCATCACACAGTTTCTCATTCAGCTATCAGAGCTTTAGCATAAAACACGTGAGCTCTTCTGTTTTGGAGCAACAGAGGCCGAGAGTACGAGGTGGAGGATGAGGAAGGCCACGGACGGTTATCTCTGATGAGATCCGAGCCACTTTGGTTGATCATGTGGTCAATCGTGGTCTAACACTGAGGGAGGCTGGGCACAGAGTACAGCCCCTTTTGAGCAGCTCCCTGTAGCATCCATCATCTGGACTTTCCCATACGAAAAAAGTGTGTCGTTTGAAAACAAAATATCTTCAAAATACATTTTTAGAATAGAATTTTTTTTTATTTGTGTGTAGAGTTTTGAGAATTTGAGGCATGCTTTCGGAAAAATGGGTGTAAACAATTGAGAAAAACCGTAACACAAGCACAGCTTTACTCTCCTGTGGTCCTTGATCTTTAAATGTGATTTTTTCACTTGATTTGTGTCCATCTTAAAATGTGCTTGCATGATTTGTCGAAAAATAAAAAACCCTATGCCTTCGTCCACAGGTGAAATGATGCCGTGGGATGTAAACGTAAAACAATTACATTTAAGAACACAGAGTGAGTTGCATTTAATTCAATTCAATGCTTTTAAAAGACAAAAACAAATAATAATCAGACGCCTGGCCAAAATTTCAATCCGGTTAAAATTGGAGGCTGTATGTTTCATCAGACCCTCAGCCACCTGTCCTCGGTGTACGTGTGAGCTGGCTTGAGAAGCGCAGACGGTGACAGAAAGATCCGCTGCCAGAGCCATGATGAATGACTCATTCTCTTGGCTCAGAGAACACAACCTGTGTCATCTAAATCCAGCCATACCCACAACGCCTCGAAATCCAGCTCTTCATCCATATATCCAAGGATATCCTCACAGTCCTCCACACATCAATCCATGCCTACCTCCTTCACAAACTAATCCGATCGGAACATTTCAGTGATGCATCTGAAAAACTATCAAGAGTCTGATTCATTTTTGTGTCGGACAGAAGGGGTAGCTCTCTGCTCCTCAGTCAGTGCTGAGAGGAGTCGGCCATTTATAAATAAAGATATAATCTAATTTCCTTTCAGACTCCACCTTTTCTATATTACCAAATACTCCCACAAATCTGTGCCATTGACTGCAAACACCATTTGCTTTTTTGCTCACACAAAAAAGTTATTTTCCAAACAAATGCGTTCACGTAAAAATGAGTGCACCCCAATTATAGTCTGAGGAGAAAAGCCACAGTTAAAACTTCAACATTCCAATGGAGGTGAACACAACTGAGGTGTGCAGCAGACTACACAAAGGCATTACTTAACAAAGAAAAGCACCTAGCCTTTTATGCTGTCAGCATCGGCTCCCCATGGAAGAAAAAGGTCACAAAATCTAAAGAAAGGCAATCGTTTCTGTACACACTGTGCTACTAGAAGAAAATCACGCTGCTTGTGCAAAATGCAGTGGTTTTTGTTGCGGGGCGTATGCATTTTTGCTTGATTTCATGTTATGAAACATTTGGTAACCGTTATTTTGTTTCTTAAGTCATACTTATTTATGTTGAGCCCTATATTTAAAAATGTCCAGTCCTCAACAGATCGTGCTTTGATTTATTTAGTTAAACAAAGTAGTCTTTGGTGATTATTTCAATTGGATGATGCACAAAACAGCAGCTGTGGAGGATCTCAAGGATCCATGAAGGATCTCAAGTAGTCAAGAAAACACTCACACTCTGCAGCCATCTTAGGTTTGTCAGTGAACATCTGAATGGTTTGGAGGAGAACTGGGTGAAAGGGTTGTGCTAAACAATAGCAGTGTTGTCAAAAGATGAGAAGACGGTGTCATCACAAGGGCCCAAAACACACAACCAAGATTTAAAAAGAAGCAATCCACTCTCCAGACACTAATCCCAGGTAAAAAGAAATCAGTGATTGGACAGGAATTCAACTCTTTCTGCTTTATTATTTATTACTTTATTATCCTTACTATTCACAAAATTGCAGGGTCAGGAAAATATATTATTATGATTATGATTAATAAACATTTTCTGTCTGCTGGCAAACTTTTTTTTCTCTGGCTGCACAGTGATGGAGGAGTTCTCATCAGACTTGTGTCAGGACATGTCATCTCTTGGAGCAGTTTCTAGCTTCTCTGAGTAAAGCAGCTGCTGTCTTTCGTGCAGATGTTAAGGGAAGTTCGTCTTGCAGCTAATCTCTCATTATCTTACAGAAAAAACATGAAGTTAAATACTGCTCTGAGTTTCTAAAAGACACATGAGACGGTGGAGGTCTTTTATCAAGCACTAATCTAGAAACCCTGAAAAAAGAAATAAAATAAAGATGTTGAGAAGCAATTTTACACAATGAGAAAGGCAATAGGAAATAAAGAGACTAATTTATATTCATAATTACCTTCTCCCTCTTAATATGTTTCGTAAATATTTGGATGACATAATAAAAAAAAAAATCAAAATTTTCTAATGGGAATTTGACACATTTGCCCTCAAAACAGAGAGAGAGAGTAAGTTCAACACTTTTTACACTCATTTTTTTTAAGGACATATCCCCAAAGATCATCTGAAAACAACACGGTGTACCTTTTCCATATCTGGAATAGAATAATTGACTTTTGCCGGGCTGCACGGAGAAATGCTGTTCCAAAAAAGTGCCTTGAAACACTTCCATCACAGATAAACACAATGTAATGAAACACAAGGTTTCTTTTTTTATCGTTTACTATTGCTACAAATAAACGAAGTACAAAGCTGCAAAAATCATCCCTTCCAGGTGATCTCCGGGGACCTACCTGCTCACGCTGAGGTGAGGAGCCATGTCTCGGTCCCTCATCGGGGATGTGAGTCTGAAAGGATGCTGAAGAGAGTTGTGCTGTGGCCCAGAAGACTTCTGTGGCCCTCTGCTCCGTCTTCAGTGGTGTCCAAGAAGAGGACCAGTGGAGACACATGTTTTGGGACACATTAAGTCTATTAAGGCTGCGAGGGCGTTTGATTGGCTGGGGAAGCTCAGAGGGGTGGTGGCTGATGTTGGGCCCCAGGCGCAAGGAGCACCTTTTTTCATTTGTGCACAGGAGCTAATAACACATGTGGAGCGGCGGTACTCCTGCTAATGGGAAGCCCTACTGCAGGGAGAGCCTGTCGTAAACCAAAGATTGTGTCTGCATGATGTGGGAGAAGACTCGAGACCAAAACCAAAACAGCTTGTGTGTGAAGTCTGGAACTGGAAAAGAAATCATGTTTAAAGCTTTGTTTCGTCCTTGCAGACCATCACAGGGTGCAGATGTTTCAATGATGGAGACAATAAACAAAGGGATTTTATTCCACGGCCCCAAAACACACGTCTAAATTTGGAGGATGAGCATCTGAAATGAGGATCAATAACTGAGCAGATGAGTGGCTTAAAATAATCTACTTTGGAGATGAGGAACAGTGCAGTGGTCGCAATGAATGCAAGTGATATGGAAACTTTATGCACACACTCCCTGCACCTACTGCAAAGAAAGCCTGAACATTTCTAAAACCCAGTCATGAACTGAAACTGAAACAGCTGTGTAGGAGGTTTGGCTTCAAGTCGAAATTTTTTTTAAATCATCAACTTTTCAAATTTTTTCCAAAAAATTCCTGTGGTCATAAGAGCTGCTTGGAAGAGAAGCCAATTGGTTCAGGAAACTTCTAACAACCCGAGAGAAGAGGCTCATTCGTTGTGAACGGAATCATTAGAACTTACTCTAAGTATTATAAAATCCCATTTCCGTCAGCTAGATAAAAGGCCAACAACAGCCTTGATCTAAATGTACTTTCATCACTGACACACTGCGGAATTCTAATATGTTTTAATCTACAAAGAATTTTGAATGGAGGAGAAACTTATCTCACAAGCTTAGCCCTGAGTCTACCTCACAGACAGATCAGCCTCAATACTCTCATCAAATCTGTGGTACTGTGTGTATCGCCACAGGGCCCACGGCCAGACAGCATCCACATTCATCCCTCAGATCTATAATTTAAAACAAAATTAAAGTTTCAACACCAACAAAGTGAAACTCTTCACTGCGTAGAAGCACAAAGTGAAGAAATGCTGAAGCAGCCCTCACACCCTCGTAAACGCATGTTCAGACTGTCATGGAACATCTGGACGGCTGGGCATTCATTAAAGATTTTAAACTACGAGCAAAGAGAGGGAAACGGGAGGAATGTGTGAATACAAAATTATTAGCATGCGCTGCATGTACATCAGAATAAAAGTGGGCTCCAGGCTAACAAAATCAAAAATAATGCAGCGAGAACCACCTGCAGAGAAGATTTAGAGTAGGTTCACCACAGATGGTGCAGAGGTTAGTCCACGGAAGCACTGCATTCTTCTGCAACCACTATCGGAAGCTTTTAAAAACACACTGGATGATGGATGCAGCTATACAGCATCAATATTTGATCGGCGCACACACACACACACACACACACACGCACACACACACACACACACACTGCAAGGTGACCTTCCTGTTTACTGCTCGGAACACGCCCGCATACCTTCAATGCACTAAACACACACACACTGTGTTTAAAGAGACACCAGACTTTAGAGCTGGGCAAATAATCCGATCACAAATAAATAGCTGGGTTTTGTTGAAACACCTGCGGTCCAGAGATTTTTACATTTTTTTACATTTATGCATTTTATCCAAAGCGACCTACACTTGAACCTCAGAGATTTGTAGGATTGTTGAAGATCAGTACAACAGGTTGACATACAGTCGTTCTGTATTTACTGCAAATGTTGTACAACTTTTAAAAAATTGGTTGGCAACATGCTGGTAGAGAAATTATAAAAAGACCTTTTCATTCAAAGACAATTGAAATTTTAAACATAGCCAGATATTGCAGATTTTTTAATAGCCAAAGACAACCAAAATACACTTTAACAACCAATGTAGACTACCCTAGCAACATCTCTGAAACCAGCAACGTCTTTATGACCTTATAGATTATGACGCAGCATAATAATTGTTAATACCATAGCATCTGCCACCCTGGCCACCCTAGCAACCACCTACTAATCACCCAATACCCATCAAGTTACCCTAGCAACCATTAATATTATTCTGGCATAGAAATGCTCTATTACCACTGTTTATACCTTAACATCTAATTAGCAATTACTCTTCACCCTAGCAACCACCTACTAATCCACCAAAATCCATCTAGACTACCCTAGCAACATTTCAGTAACCACACAGATCACCTTAGCAACTGCCTAAAATCTTCATAGAAACACACTATAACAACCTCAACTATTACACCATAACAACAGTTTAATAATCATCATGTACCCTAGCAACCATTAACTAACCACGAAACACACAATTAGACTACCCTAGCAACGTCCTAGAAACTTAAAGATCATCCAAGTAACTGCTCCTAGAAGCACACCATAGCGACCACAGTCACTATACCTTCACATCTGCCTAACAATCACCCTGTCTACCCTAGCAACCAACTCACAATCGCCCAGATTATCGTTGCAACCACTACATAGCCATTCAGGCTAGCAACCTCATAGAAACTCCCCACACTAACCACTTTTTACATGTTTTCATCCGCCTAGCAACCGCACAGTTTACCCTAGCAACCATCCAGCAATCATCCAAAACTAATCCTGGCAACCTTTCCTTTTTTTTAGGAAACATACAGACTAACATAATACAATGGCATTATTTCAGCCCGGTTGGCTTGGACCAAGAACTTTTCTGTTAGGAGCAGAGACACGTTTGGTGTGTTGACTGTAAAGCTGGGCCGCATGCACCAGCGCTCGCACAAACCCTTGCGATGCAGAGCGCATCAGGGAGAGAGAGAAAGAGAGAGAGAAAGATAGGGAGAGAGAGGCGCAGTAGCACTTATCCAGATTGGACCTCATCGGTGAAGGAGGGAGAACGCAAGCGCATCACTGCAGCACACTGGAGCTGAATGATTGCCATGGCAACAACGCCATCAGCAGCAGAGGCTGCCGTGAGCCGCTCATGGCACTGAAAGCAGGCAAACGCACACAAACACCGTCTCTCTCGCTCACTGGGCTCTAATCTTAATGACACAGGATCACACGACCGGGGTCACGCTGCAGCCTCGTCGCTCTGTCAGGTAAGCCGAGGAACGCTTTCTCTCTCTCTTTCTTGTTCTTCACCCGTCTTTTCTTAACGACTATGCTTTTGGAATTTTCTGCATTAATCCCAGTTAAACGACATAGGTGCATGATAGCAGCCATCTGCTTGATCAGAAATCCACACAAATGTGTTTCCACGCCACAGAATCTTGCAAGGGTGACATTGATGCTGGTTCCAGCGGTACGCCGTGTGCTGGACACAACAGTCAGGAATGATTGGATTTGAGACAGGGCTCAACTAATGTTTTTGATGCATCCGATTCGAACGCTTAAGCTGCTCAGATCCACACAAACAAAACATTCTCGAAGGTGGTAAGAAGGCTTAGTTTATAAAACATAGAGGTTTGTTTATTGACGACTTAAATACCCCTATCCTGCAAAGAGACAACATAATATGAACTTATGCATTTCTAAACATTTATAAACATTTGGATTCACTTGAAAACATTCACGTCTTGCCAGTTTGACCTCTTGCTCAAGCCGGTCTCTGGTTCTGAACCCTATTGAGCTGCTGTGGGAATGGCTTGAGTGTAGGGTATGGAGGAAGAGCCAATCGTGGAGGTGACATTTGCATTTACATATTTAGCAGACGCTTTTATCCTAAGTGACATACAGTTCGGGAGTAAACATAAGCTGTTTGTTACAAGGTCGGATTTACCGTGAGACAAGCACGAGGAAGACGTTTGAGCTGATACAGAAAATACGTTCAGTGCTTTTCATTTTTTTAATTATTTGAATTATCTTGAGCAAACAAACAGCTAGAATGCATAATATCTGGGAGTCTAGCATTAGCGTAGGGGTCATGCATGGGGGGGAGAGGGTGAAGTATAAATGAAGCTTTCAAGAAACACCACTTTACGGTTCAATCTTTAAGAAACTAGATTTGTTTTACGGATTTCAAAACTAGAAATCCCCCGATTCTGAAATTTTAGCATTAGCTTAGCATAGTTGATTGAATACAATTAGACCATTAGCATTTCAGTTCTAAAATGTCAGTGTTTTTATATTTATACCATATTAATTGCTATTAAATTATGAGACTGATTTGGTTCTTTGTTGTTTATCTCTCTTTGCATGAGTTTCATAAAGTTGAAGCACAGCTTTACCTTTCAAATGTCCAATTTTGGCAATTATAAGTTTCAAAAACCTAGTTATGTGGAGATTTGCATACGAGATCTTTTTTTTGAGGGGGTGGGGGGGATTTTAAGAAGTGTCACTTTTGCATTCATCTTTCTTGATTACTTTTCATCACCATATTTGGAGAATACGCAGGGTCTCGGTGGATCGAGGGTTTAGGGAAGAGATGTCAGGTTTCTCTTTTGAGGGGATTTGTTGCAGTTGTTCTCAGACTGGTCTCGTGTGGTTCAGTGACTCTCTCTCTCTCTCTCTCTCTAATCTCTCTCCAGCTTCACATTGTTCCCGCAGGGTCAAACACATGCTGGATAAATCTTTCAGCAGCACCGCTGTTCTACTGTACAGCGTTCAAAGCTAGATCCACCACCGCTGCAGGAAAACTTTCATCTGTCTAATTATGGAACCAAGTGCTCCGTCACAGAGAACATGTTTGAGGGTGTAGAGCAGGGCTTCTCAACCGTTTATACTCTGAGGCCCACCATATACATATATAAATACAGAGGGATGCAGTGAATTCACTAATAACGGCAATATTCATTCGACTTTCCAATAGTTCCAATAATCCATACGTTTACGCATGGCTTTTGGCATTATAGTCTTCCTTCAAACATGTAACGAGTTCTTTAGCAGTGCAGCATCTTTGTGGATGACGACACAGCTTCCATTCGCTGAGGTTACCCTACTCTACACTGAGGTTACCCTACTCTTCAAAGGGGATATTCTCTGACCCCGTACATCCACCCATCTGCATCCACCAAGCAGCTAGTTTGACCATGCGATCTCTCCTCCAGGAAATACCCAGTATCATGTCCTGTTTACCTTAAACCGGAATCCTGTCATGATCTGCAGGTAACACCGATGAGCTGTTGTGTAAGAGGAGAACGGAGCTAATCAATATTTCTATTGTTCTCGCACACAAACCAGAGCCAAGCGTCTCTCGGACCAGTGGAGTCATGAGAATTGGGATCATGTCTAGAAATGCCACTGTTGTCATCCATCACTGAACAAATATCCCCCGAGATGAGTCACAGCCAGAATAATTAGAGACGGCGTCTCCCTGAGATCGCTCAGGCAGCACGGGTTTCTCTCAGCATTATTCATGTCCTAGTGCCTCCTCGATGGATTTGTCCGTTTATGATCAGGCAAGCGCAAACGGGATCCCAGGACGCATCTGAAAATGAACTTCTACTTGTTTTGTAGGTGATGGAATAGAAGATGGCAGACGTTCAGGCTACTGTGGAGTTCTCTGTGGAGCTGCACAAGTTTCACAACGTGGATCTCTTCCAGAGAGGGTAAGTGTCTCCTTCTGTATCCAACAAAGGGTTTTGCTCGGAATGGTCTTTGATTCACTTTGGACTAAGTTTAGTATCGACTAGAGAACCTCATCGACAACCACCTCGAGAAACTTCAGGCTGTCAGAAGCAGAATATGGAGAGCTGGTGTGTAAACCTTTGATGGGCGGCTCATTTGAAAAGTTTCTGTTGTCATTATGATTTTAAAAGACAGTTGTTTGACAATAAATGGCTTTTGTGTCAAAAATGGCCCAGAGATCAGAAACTTTGCCAGAGTGGGTAAACTTATAGAGCGCAACTGGATATAACAACCACCCAGTGCTCCTCACATGAAGCACAAGGGTTCCAAACAAAAACCAAACCCGGAAGCTTTCATTAGCGATAGGTGCTTTTCGATAGATCGGACTTGACTAGTTGTCCATAACTCCACAAGCTGCTGCTCCACCGGCCATTGGCACGGAGCATTTCGCAGGATGCATGTTCAGAACGGAGCCAGTCATGACCGGCATTCGGCCCATCACCTGCAGAAGCATGCGATTGTAGTCTCTTGTCGGTAAACAGAGAACAACTTCTAAGTACCACATGCCAGTTTCTCAGTAAAATCTGTGCATCGTCACCAAAGCATAGAAGCAACTAGAGCTGGTCGTGTCTCATCAGCTCTTCAAGGAGTAAAGTAGAGGGCGCTCGGAATGCGCCAGTGCTCAGATTAAAGCAAGGCTGCTGGCTTACAGAGATTTGACTTCCGCACCGCCCCCGTCATAAAGCAGAAAGCTAAAGCTCTCCTCTGATATAATCCCCACGAGTCGCACATGCATGCTCTAATATATCCCTGTTTTCTTTAACAGCCCCCACTGAAGCTCCGAACAATAGAACCGTGGTAGACGGCACCTTTAGCCTATATGTGTCTGTTAGGAGAGGAATTATCATCACTTACACCCAGCGCTGAGACTTTGTGAAAGCTTCTGCCTCTGCAGGTTAAGATCATTAAGAACCTTAATAATAAACATCAAAACCACATGTGCAGGATCACAACATGAGTCTTGCTAAATAAAGTGTATGCAACAGTAGCAACTGCCCCATATTTAGTTTTCTTATTGAACTATTCTTATAACTCATTCGTTATGAAGACATTAAGGAAGAAAGGTTTGAGAAGGTAACTTTTAAAAAACTAAATAAAAGAGAGGGGGGGGTTAAATGGAGAGAGGGGAAGAGAAAAAGAGAGGAAGAGAGAGAAAGTTAAAGAGAGAGGGAAATAGTGAGAGGGGGAGAGAGCTAGAGAGAGAAGGAGGAAGAGAAAGAGAGGGAGAGAGAGGGAGGGAGAGAGAAAGAGGGAGAGAGAGAGAGGGAGGGAGAGAGCTAAAGAGAGAAAGGCAGAGAGCTAAATGAAGAGAGGCAGGGGGTAGAGGGAGTGAGAGAGGGGGAGAGAGGCAAAGAGAGAAAAAGAGAGGGAGAGAGAGCTAAAGAGAGAGAGGAAGAGTCTCTTTAAAAGTTAAAAGCAGGAAAAAGAAAGACTTACTTCATTTCAACAGAACATATTGTTAAATGTGATGTAACTTCCTGTTTGTGATATAACTTCCTGTTCCATCTTGGACATCTTTCAAGCAATTGTCAAGCAAATATATAAAAGTTGTCTGTGGTGAATTACAATCCCAGCGAATAATATTTCGGGTTAGTGAAACAAAACCAAAAACGGCACAAATCAACGGAGCTTCACATGGACTTCAGAAAATTAAGAAGGTTTACGTGAAATTAGGTTTATTTAAAAATAAAGACTCTGCAGAAACTGTACTCTGCACTCCGAAGATAAGAGGCAGCACTGAAGATACATTTGCTTGTAAACGGATCATGTGTCTGTTTCTTGTCAATAGAAACGCTAACGTGAACCTCGACTCTTACTAGCTGTACGCAAAAATATGCAGAATGTTCTTTTCTAAGCGTCACATGATCGGTTTATAAAATTATAATTAGGATGCAGACTGCTGATTAAAAGTAGGGACGGACATCCGAAATCGGTGGGCAGAGATGGAAAAGCTCTATAAGTGGTCCAGGATTGACCCGACTCCTCAAGGAGAGAACCTCGCAGTGTGATCCGTCAAGAGTTTGAGCGTTTCACACTGCAGTCCCTTCACTGTCCAAGGTGACCTTTGTGCAATCCGGCGCTGTCTAAACCCGCCGCTTAAGCCTCATGTTAATTCATCATCAGAATTCACCGGGAAACAGAGGATTCCTTGCTCTGAGCAGACTCCCAGTGTGTTGTTCTGGTCAGAGTGGATGAGAAAGGGGATTATATCCATTATGTACAGGCCTGCATTTGTATTTAAGGCACTTCTAATGTTGGATTTATCGAATGAGATGCAGAAAAGCAGCGGTTTGCATTTGCTAATACCTACATTTACATCGGTAGAAAGGAAACCATCCCCACTTCCTGTTTTGGAGAGAATCTGAGCACTCAGAAATCCTCGGAGTTCCTCTGTTCTGTCCTTAATCGTCTTCCAGCAAAATGCACCGATGCAAATCACCTCAAGAGTGTTTATATGAGCTGAAGAACTGCGTGCATTAGCCTCCACAGATTGGAGATCTGCCATCCTGCAATGTACGCAGTCAAGAGCATCTGGAAATCACAGCGCTGCACTCTTACATTAGAGATCTCACTTCTACACTGCTTCTGTTCACTTTTAACAGCCTACACAGAAATGCATAAAAGCTGGGGAACGAACAAGAACCTTTAAATAATTTGGTTTTCAATTTTAAAATAAAATAAAAAAAAGTGTCGTTCATTTTAACCAGAAAACAGAAAGTATTTGTTTGTTTCTTTTAATGTGATTCAGTTAACTTTCTTCAAAAAGGATAGATGCTGCTTTGAACATCTCTCACGGTGCCATCGATCTGCAGATGAATGAAGTTGACCGTGAATTCTGCATCCACGCATATTTCAATCATTGTTTTTGTGCAGCTTTTATCAGGTGAGGGCCAGTCTGCGGGTTTCTCCTCGGGTTCATCACAGGATCACGGCCTCTACACCCGGATGCACAGGTGAGAAGTTCTTTGTCAAAGTGCTGCTCTTGTTATCTACTGCTCTATGCACAGATTTAGAAGGAAACATCAAGTGAAAACTTTATTAAAACAGTGTGTGATTTATAAAGCAATTATTACGTATTTTAAACCGTTGAGAAGAGGCGACCGGGCCTCAAAATGATAACAATAGCAAACACACAATAACCACATTCTGTTTTTGGACGAGGAACGATGCATCGCCCAGCGCAGCACGAGGAATCGTCATCAGGGACCATCCATTCTCAGCCCTTGGAAATTATTATTGTAAAAAGCAAAATGTGACTGAATCGAGCGATTTAAAGAAGTCTTGCTTACAATTAGTCACAATTAATTAATTAAAACCTTCAAATTCACTTTTAAAGCCTGTGCACAGCCAGCACTCCCACATTTTACACCCCAGCATCCACAAACAGGTTGGATAGCGTTCATCCACGGGCTGCTTTGTTTTATGGCCCCCTACAACAGAAGTCAGGGACACGAGGGCTGTGATTTCACGGGTCATGTGTCAGCTGAAAATATTTCCACAACAGACACAAACACACTCCATTATCCTGCGCACTGCAGTTATGACACCTGCTCGAGACATTTCAAACACCCAAAATGACTATTTTTACAACGAGAAGTCTGGAAAAATACACTTAAGGATCCTCGTAAAACAAAAATTAGGACACGCTCTGCAGCCACAGAAGATTGTTGTCAAGTTACACTGCTGCATTTCTCCAAGGAAATGTCAGTGAAGAGTATTTCCTGTTTCATTTCTCGCCTGTTTTCTCCCAGTATGTTGTCTTCGGATCCGTGTGAGGTCGTGAAAGAGTGTCGGAATCAAGGGAGTAACTGTACACTGTAAAAAAATAAACTCTACATGTTACGGTAAAAGAGCGGCAGCTGTGGTTGCCAGACTTTTTATGGGTTTAACGGGATTGAATCCGCTGCACTGTACATTTTCCGAATGTAATTTTTCATTATTTTAATGGATTATAACTGTGCAAGTAAATATTTTTCTTTAAAAACAGTTTATGAAAGTCAAAGTTTAGGGTTTAAATCGTTATGTTTACGGTTGATTTCTATATATTTTTTTACAGTTATTAACCATCTAGTTTTAAAGTTCACTTGTAATAATTACAGGTCATTACTACATTTTTTACAGCTCTAAGCCGTTTATAATTTATAGCTTTGTTGAAAAATTTTGAATAAAACCTTAAATTATTTCACAATATTTTCACAAAACACTATTTTCCAATATTTTTAGAACAATTATAAATTTCCAATATGGACAGATTACAAAAACTCATAACATTTAGTTTCCTTGTGGATTTTCATCTGGGTTCATACATTATCTTGTTAAATTAGCAGCAATTAAGTGTATTTTCATATGTTTTTAACTGTTAAATTTAGGGTTTGCTCTGTGAAACAAGGATTCAGTATTTTCCGTTACATTTTTTACAGTGTGGTATTTTCTGCCGTTTTGGATTTGTCTGCATTTGAGCAGCAGGGATTCAAAAGGTGCTTGAAGATCTGGTTTCGTGTGAGTTTTGCAGTGGAATCTCTGCAGCGCCGTGTGCCTTCATTTTGATCTTAATGGAGGTATTTTAGAGTGAAGGTATTAACCATGTTCTGCTCTTCAGGTTTGGCACTCTGCAGAGATCCTGAATCAGTCAGCTGCTCGATGTGTTTCTTTTTTAATAAAACATCTCCTCTCTCTCTCTCTCTCTCTCTCTCTCTCTGTGTGCACAGGGGGAAGCAGCCTGAACAGTCCAGGGGTTCACGATGGAGCAGCATTCAGTAGAATCTTCCAGATCCTCTACAGGAACGAGGAGGTGACGCTGGAGGACAGAATGAGCTTCAGACTGAACCTGCTGCTGGAGGGAGAGAGGGTGAGTTTATGAAACCCAAACAAAAACAAATAGAGAGGATTCCTAAACGAAAGGGTCCCGGCGAAACGGGTTGTTCATCTTTTACAGTAGGGTCTTTAGGATTGTAGTCAGGTGTATGGTCCACTAATTAAACCAAACAGTCATCAATGGGTAGAACTCCAGTCATGACCTGATACAGAAATAACTGTGCTGGAAGTGTTTAAAGAGGGTGAGGAACAGCCAAACTCTGCTACCATGGTGAGAATGAGAAAAAGATTTCAGGATCGACACATTCAGAAAAAAATGACCTGCTATTTGATGCTTTCTTAAACAATAAAGGATTCTGATCTTCCCTTAGCAGCAGAACTGAAAACCTGCCGATAAAAATCTGAGAGAGAGAGAGAGAGAGAGAGAGAGAGAGAGAGGGTGCCTATTCAGATATGGAAGGCTATCTTTCTTATTAACCTCGTAGCATTTATCTGCAGCCACTCTCCTCCGCTCTCACTTCCTCCGCCCATTCCTGTCTCTCCCAGATAACGACTAAAATAGCCATCCATTTCCAGAGGAATTAATCAATCCATGTATCAATAATTGGAGCCGGGTTTGTTTGCTTTTAAAGATCCGCAGCAGTTTTTCTGAGCGCCTCTAAAAAAATGAGATGTGATCAAACAGAAAACGATTGTGTGAAAATCACAACTATAATCATTAAAAATAATGAAAGAGATGCAAAAGTAAAAGTGACACTGGTTCAAGAAACATATAGATACAAATAAAAAGCAGGAATTCTTCTAGGTCCTCTTCGGTCTACAGTCGTTATTTTAAACTGGTTCTTTTCCCCAATTTGAAATTGAAATGTAAAAATTGTAATAGAACCAGCTTTTAAACATAAACTGAAATTAAAGCATCCTTATTTTGTGCTGAAAAGAGCAAATATTTAAGAAAAACTAGAGTTTTATCTTGAAATGTTATTATTTTTTATCTATAGATTACGTTACTTGTACCAAACTTGTTCCAGATCATAAATAAAGTTGGGAAGCAAACACAGCTTGACAATAATTTTGATATTATCCACTGAAAACATAAGTTAAATTAACTTTATGTGGAGTGTGTTTGGTCCCCCTTTACATAGAGTTAAATATAAACATGTGGAACGTTTTCCAAATCTGGACAAGATTAAAACAAACTATTCAGAAAGAGCCAAATGCACTTCAAATAGAGTTAAATAAGGGATTTGGGTTTAGCGGGATTTTTGATCATTAGAGATGATGAGCATTGTTGTTAACGAGCAGAAAACGACAATAAAAGTAAACACAAAATGAAATAAATTCATTAAATAGACGAATAAATAACTGCTCTATAGAGTGGGATCCAATAGACTCTGCGTAGAGTTAATTTAACTCTTAGGATTTTACTGCATGGTTTCCTTCAATGGAGTGCGGTCTTTCACAAACATTGCAGCCAATCAGAAGAAAACGGACGCACACTTTTAATAAAATAAAAATATCAATATCACTCAATATCTGGACTCGATATCGATGACTCTGATGTTTCCTTCAGGTGCAGGAAGCTGTGAGAGAAGTGGAAATCCAGCTCAAGCTCGATCTGCACTTCACCGACAGCGAGCAGCAGTGAGTAACGCTCACAGTGTGTAGTTACACACAGAAAATAAAGAATATTTGTTGATCGCTGTGGATGCCATTCTCGTTTTCTTTCTAATAATCAACAGCAGAAGGAGCAAAGTGAGAGCCTTCGGATTAAATACCATTTCTCTCTCTCTCTCTCTCTCTCTCTCTCTCTTCTAAAAGAGAGCAATTAGGCCAGACTCTCACCTGCAGGAGACGCACAGATCTATGTTTGGTCCCAGAGCTCTGCTGGGATGCCGGCGTCAGAACCTCATTAACTCTTCCATCTCTCAAAGGCTTTCTTTATAGAGCTCTACTCCTCCAGCATTTTCTTCTCAGGGTTCCATCTCTTTGCATAAATCACCGTCTTAAACAATGAGAGTGTTAGAGGAGCAGTGGACTATTAGCATAAAACACGTATTAAGCGTGAGGTACGATAAGATGTGAAAAGATTTTAGCATTTCAAGGATCTGACATGGGCCATCGGTTTGCACCACTTAGTATAGATGTAAACGATCCCGTTTTTGAGAGTATCTAGATCTGAAGTCTATCTAGAAGGAAGAAGCTCACTGGTGACACACCACCGCCACAGGACCACAACATTTCAGGGGCATATAAAAGCAAGTTTTGCAGTCTGGGGGGTAAAAAAACGTCATATGTTTCTGAGCATCTCAAGAAATCACTGAGCGCTGGAGCAAAAGAGCAGGAATCTAAGCAGTGTTTCTTCAGCGGAGGACAAAGCTCAAAGCTCAAAAATCATTTTTAATATTAGAGGAAATCCAAACACAAATGGGGAAGTTACAAAGCAGAAGTCTGCACAGCAAACAGTGCTAACTAGTGTTCATGATGTGCAACTGCAGGCAGGCGTGACATTGACGCAGACGTATAAATTGAGCTTAAATGATGTTTTGAGGTTGACTTGAGCTCTGTTACTGCTCAGTTGGTTTGAGTTGTACAGAACCCCCCCGCCCCCCAAAATAAAAAACAATTAAAAAGCGCAAATCGAAAACTCGGTCACAAACAGACCCAAATCACAGAAACGGAAACCCAAATGTGTGTTTCCCATGTTTTCAAAATTAAAGATTTAATCTTTATCAATATTAAGCAAATTCAATGGTGCTAAAATAAAAAACAGACTTTGGTTTGAAAATATTCGTTTATTATTGAATTACTTCTTTTAACTTGAGGTTCTTTATTCCTCTTTGGAAAAATTGCTTTTTCATCCCTTAAAACTTTAATTAGTATTTTTTTCGCTGATGACAAGTTTATTAAAGACGTCTTATGGCTTCCATACATTCCCTGCCTGGGCACATGAAAGCTTTTATACAGTAATAACAGTTTTAGTTTTTTATACTTTGTTTTTTTTTTCATTTTAAAAGATCTGTAATTTTTGTTTTCCAAATCTCAAACATTTATTTAGATATTTCCCAACACAGCCCTCAGCCTTGAGTTGCTGACACACTAATCCTGTCTGGCTCCAACCTTCAGCACAGCGGCTCAGCTTCCTGTGGCTAGTGCAGATTTTTTCCATTTACTGCGCAGAGCTGTAGTTATCTGAAATTATCATTAGCCAAAACATAGAGATTTCTGTAACTTATTTATCACTAAATAATGCAGTTGAAGGCATTTCTTATTAGAGATTAAACTCTTCCGGGTGAAAATATATTTTGAGTGCTGTGAAACGCTGAAAAGTGAAGAATCAAAATTCTCTTTTTCCTGATTCGTGTTCTGTGTTATTCCGTATGTTCCAGGCTGGATGAGCTCCTGTCAGTGCCCCTGATCAGCAGTAGGACCCTGGCGCTACACTTCCACCCACACCAGGGGCTCCACCATCACCTGCCTGTCATCTTTGATTACTTTCACCTGTCTGTCATTTCTGTCTCCATTCACGCCTGTCTCCTGGCTCTGCACCAACCGCTGATCAGGTCTTAATTTGTTTTTGTTCAGACCTTAAATGCTACAATGGAACAATTTCCCGCCACAGTTTAAATCCCAAAATATTCACAGAGCTCAAAACATCTTTGGGAATTAAACCATTCGGCGCATGCATTCTTTTTTTTTTTCTTGTTGATATAAATGTTGCTGCAGCCCTTTCACAACAGCTCAAGTAAACTGCAGATAGTTGCTGTGGTGATAAAAACAGGAAGTGACCCGTTTAAAAGGGAAATTACCTTTACTCTCATGTCGAAATTGGAGACGCTGATCCCTCCACAGGTTCTTACTCTCACTTGTCCTTGCAGCTTTGCTCGCAGTGGAAAGGGGGCGTGGCTAGGTAAAAGCTCCCCAGAAAATGAGACTCCACCCTCTGCCATGTCTGTGGAGAATCTGATGTTCGGTGCAGGATACTGCAAACCTGTTCCAACAGAGGTAAAAACACAAAAACTCACTGGAAACAACGCATCTGATTGGACGTTCATAAGTTGTGCGAAGCGGATGAGAGTTTTAGGCCACTTTCTTAAGAAAACAGCAGGAACTCGTAATGTCCTCATAATCATTTTTTGTGCGTAACTAGAATTAAAAAAATTAAAAATTCTTAGGATTTCTTAGGACTCTTTGACCTCTCCGGCCCCACTCCGAGGACACAGTAGCCTCCAGGGTCTTTAGGGGGGGCTGAATCTCTTGCCTGTGGAGATGTTCATGCAGGCAGGAAATGGCAGAAAGCTCTCTGGTCTCAGTATGGGTCCAGGTTTACACCCTCCTGCGGGGGGCTTCATTAAGCCCAGCGGTGCGCCGGAGGGAGCTGTGTTTGATCATGGTAACGAGCGTGGCTTTAACACAAGCTCTCACATTCTCCTCAGGAGCTCACAGTGCCTTCAGCACTTTTGTTTACGAGGAGATCATAACGCTGAGCTTCTCATTCTCTAACACGACGATTTTAAGTAAGATCTGAATTAGAACCTGGGCTTAAAATTTGGATTTGAGCGGTGGAGACACCATCCTGTGGTTAGCTAACAATCCTGCGTCCAAATCCACCCAGAGTAAAGTTTATTTTAGTTGATGACAGATCAAAACTAATCTTACCCCCCCTCCCTCAACTTTCACATTAAAAAGGTAAAAAGTTATTTTTGATGGAATAAATACGCAGCAAACATTTTAATGCCCATAGCTTGACATTTGGCAACATTGACCTATGTTTAAAAATGGAACGCGTCTCTTCCATGTTTGCTGGACCTTTTCTCTTTAGAAATAAAACCTTTTTATAATTTTTAGCATCACATTCTGCCTTTGTTTGAAGCATCTTTCAAATAAGTCCAGCCTCAGAAAATGCATCACCAAATGCAATGTTGATTGTTTCTCTGTTTCTCTCAAAGACAGTAGCTTTAGTTTCACAAAAAAACGTATTTTCAGTTTATAAAACATACCGTAAACCCTGAACCATGTCATCCTTGAATAAATCACTTTTTCTCACAATGCCTCATGTGCACACTTTACCTACAGCACTGATTTTTTTTTCTGTTTAAATAGAGCATTGATTAAAGTGCCTCTGATTTAGTGAAAAAATGCTGCATTATTTGATGTATTAACGACTGTTAATCCTGTGCAGAGGACATCAACTCTCACCTCCTCGTATTCGAAAAGTGTTAAAATCAACTACAAATTAACTATAAAATAACAGCTA
>SRMA01026397.1:116344-147244 GCA_007224835.1 Danionella cerebrum
GAGAGCAGATGTCTGAGAGTGTGAGAGAAGTCCGTGTGCATCTGTTTGAGTCAAGAGGACATAACTGAATGCAGATTACAAAGCTTCAGAGCTGTAATGATAGTCTTCTGAGCTCTCAGACACATTACGCAGTGTACACAAGCATGCAGCTAAAGCATATTAGAGGCCTGGAGGAACACCCGTGTGTCAGCAGCTAATGAGCTTTTGCTCAAAATATGCAGCGCATTTACGGAGAATTAAAATAAATTTGTAGTGTGATGTCGTGGTTTTCTCAGACCCCCACAATCATTTAGGTTTCATTGTTGATTAAATTGGAGAATTAACTGTTGGAGATCCATCAATGAATCAGCCTCATCAGCAATCCTCATCGTCTGATGCTTCTAACCTTTAACTGGTACAGAAACTAGGAAAAGATCCCAGTGAGCACAGCCGCCTAAATTGTTGTAAAAATGCTCTGGAGCAAATCAGGGCCGAAGGGTCAGAGAAGCGACCAGTTATCCAAAGCTCGTGATGTGCATCCAGAGGGACAAACACGTCTGGAGTTATCCACCAATCAGCAGGAAACTGGAAACTGCACTGATAAAACCATCCCCATTGTTAAGCATGGTGGTGGCTTAACACTGCAACAGGAACTGGAAAGATGAACACACGGATGCATCTTTGAGATGACTTAGAGCAGTTTTGACCCCCTTTTTCAGCAGGACAATGATCCCAGGAAATGAAAGGCTTCGGGAGGACTTGAAACCTACTGATCATCTATGAAGAGATCTGAAAATGCCTCGTAAAGTACTACAAAGAGTAATAAGATAAAACGGGTTCTAAGCTTGTGGGGCATTTCCAAAAGAACCTGAGGCTGAAATTGCAGCAAAAGGAGCATTGAGCAGTTGAACGCATTGAGCAGGTGCTGCGTGATTCCTTCATTTTAGAAAAACAAAGATTATTATTATACTGGGTTGAGAAAACTTAAGAAAAGAATAATTCCATCTGTTTAAAAATAAACGACGGCAGGCACAGGGTGGAAAAAACCACATGCTTTACTACATGGACTCGCGTTCAGTTGTGCTTCAATTCACTTTGTGTGCACAAGCGTTAACTTTGAGCAAGGATTCGAGTTTGCAAAATGAAACAATGATTTAAATCCAGTTTAGTCTTGAGTTTATACATTAATGGGTAATGGTTACGAAGCATTTGGTCTAAAACTGACTGGAATTGACTCATTTTTAATGAAATAGAGCCAAAGAAAAACTCTTTCCCCCAGGTCTATTTTTAGAGGAGTCCTGATGAAAGAAATACAGGGGAAAAGTAAAATGTTACATACTCCGGTGGAGCAGAGACGGAGGAGTTTATGTTCACTTCCTGTCGACAGCACAGCAGTGTTTGCCAGCGCCACGTCCGCACACTTCTGTCTCTGTTTTACTGCTGGGAAACTGAGAGTGTAAACTTTTACTCTGTGTTTGATCTTCATCTAACGGCGGAGCTTCAGGCTCGATGGAACGTGCAGCTTCTGCTCATTATCAGCTCATCACCCGCATGTGACAAATTATAACATCACCTAAAGAAAACCCGACATCCATCCACGAAACATGTTCAAAAGTTCTTCAATTCCCAGAGTAACAAATATACCAGTGGCCCATGAATATAAGGAATGATGGGTGGCTATCTCTCGTGCTAAGCATGTGATCTTTTACCTGTTGTTAAACGAGTCAGTGATGCAGGATGCTTATGTAAAGGTGTCTATCTAAGGAACCCTGTGTTTAATGTTTATGCATTTGGTGCTGAGCACATGTGACCTGCACAAAAAGCTGACCTGTGTGTGTGTGTGCGTGTGTGCGCAGGGTAGTTTCTACGTGCCGTCCGACAGCTGTCTGCAGAGAGCGTACACGTGGCACCGGCGCATCTGTAAACTGTTGCTGTTGGCTCGGAGGGCGCTGTGCTCCTATTACACCTCCCTAATGAAGGAGATCCCTCAACTGAAGCATATAAACATGGGTACGAGACACCACACACAAACTTATAAAACCCTGAGACTTGGGCTTGAACTGATTGGGAGGGGACATGTTCTTTTAATTTATTATCTTTCACTACCACTACATTTTTCACTTTAACATGAGGTGAAGGGGTGTCCCATTTCTTTTGTGATTGAAGGGCTATATAAAGTCAACAATCTGGAATTATTAACCTAATATTTAATTTGATTGTTTAAAAAAACATTTCACTGATGAACACAGCTTTGTAGGGGTGTCCCAATTCAGAAGGGTATACAACCTTCAATTTGAATGGCTAAGTGACATAAATGGAACTCATTGTGTGTCATTTATGCAAATAAAAACTCTTTCTTATGTTCTTTTCTCCAGAAGAGCTTCCCCTTGAAGAAACATTACAACAGCTCACCATCGAACTCCAGGTTCGAGGAGGTCTTTGTTAATTCTGACAATTCGACACCTGGTTAAAACTCCCTGGATGTCTCTTCCTTCTCTCTTTAGTTACAGAGCAATCCAGAGAAGGTGGCGGAACAGATCACTGCAGACCTGACGCTTCTCTGTGCCCAGCTCTCGACTCTGTGGACTCAGTTTCTCGATGCGACTGTTCCTAATCCATACATCCGTGCATTCCTGGCCCAGGAGCACCACACACTCAGGGTGAGCGAGCGTGGGTCATTTTACTGCGTCACATTTAACCCTTCGAAGTCCGGGGCCATTTTGAGCATTTTTTTTTTTACTATTTGCTCTAATAAATTACCTTTAAAACTCAATGTTTTTATAGACTACACAATAATTCTACAACAAACCTGATTGTTCCCTTGTGCTTTTTTTGCCAGAACTTTAAAAACACAAGCCATGTCAGAGCTCTTGTACTGCCAAGGGTTATCCCTTATTTTCACCACTAGATGGCACCAATTTGAGATCTGTAAAACGAAACTAAAATGTAAAAAAAAATTCACGATTATCTTTCAAGTTGAACTACCTGCAAATTATGTGTCATAACGTTTATAATGTTCATTCAAAAGCAAAAATATCAAAACAAAAATCTTTTTTGAAACTTGTACTTTCACCAGTGCGTGTAGAGATCTCGAAGGGTTAATACACTAGGGTGTAAATCAATCCATACAACATTTTTTTGTTAATGTACAATAAGTCACATAACAGGTTGCAGTAAGCAGATTATTTTATCCAAAGCAATGAGAAAACACAAGGTAGTATTTCATCAGGGCATCAAAACCCTGGAGGAGAAAAGAGAAGTATTCAGTGTATGAACCATAAATAGAGAGTATTAGAATTTTTCTCAGATTTTGAAGAACTGAAGATGTTCTCTCCTGTCTTGTTACTGTGATCTGATGATTCCAGGAATAATCGGCTCTTCTGGCATCACTCGCGACTCTGTTACCCCCCCCCCCCACACACACACACACACACCGTTATTCCCCCCACAGGACCACTCAGCTTTTCATTACAGAATTAAGAGCTGCAGTGCTGAAAACACGATGAGGGATTTCATTTGCTGGGTTATGAAAACATGATATTCTCTATATGCTGCTAGTAGCAATAATACATTGAAGGGGGGAATACAAAGGGACTACGTTTGGCTAAAAAGGGTCAAAAAACAAGATTTCTGGAGTTCATTTATTTGCTTTGATCACTGGCGCAGTGTTTATTCAATAGCAAATAACATCGTTTTTAAGATCTACGTGTGTTTGTGCAGGTCCGCAGATTTTCAGAAGCTTATTTCTTCACCGAACATCACAAAGAGTCTTCTCTCGCATTTCAGGAGGAACTGTGAGTCTTTATACCAACCTTTACATCACATCTTTACAAAATACATTTTTTCGGAGAATATTGCAAACCAGTAGCTACTGACTTCGATACATAAAGTGTCCAGAATGAGACCCAAATAGCAGAGGGGTGAATTAAAACAAAAGAGCCTTTATCCAGATGAGAAGATAATGAAGAAGCAGAGCTGGCTTAGAATCCGCAGATGAATCCTGCAGATGAGCAGGACTGCTGGTGTTATATGAGATTCAAATAGTAGCAATATTCCTTAAGAATACATGTCTTCATCTCCAAATGTTAAGATAAGACAAGACAAAGCAAGACGAGGAGTGAAGGCGATTTCAGTACCTGCTCAAAAAACGAGTTGGAGTATAAGGACCTGTTAAAAGTTGAGTAAATCGAATTGAGTGTCTCCTCTACTGATTTGCATATTTTAATGTAACAGTTTACAGTGAAATGTGGACAGTTAATATAGTGTTGAAATGATCTGGATCAGAATATCTGCTCACACGTCTCTCCTGATAGAATCAACAGACATGCACATCTGGCCTCGGAGATGCGCAGCTCAGATTACCTGGTCAGAATGCCCCCACTTCCTGTGGAGTGCCTGGACATCGACGGAGACTGGAGCACCCTGCCAATCATCTTTGAAGACCGCTACGTGGACAGTCCGTGTCTCGGTTTGTTTATTTTTTATTTTATTTATGACGACATCTTTAAACAAGCCAAACTTACAGAGATTTCCACCGTGCTATCCTCACCAAACACAGTCCTTCATTCTATATTCAATCCTATATTCTGTTTCGGAGAATTCTCTTGTGACCTATGCACCGTTTTAATTTCCAGGCAAGTGTCTACTTAGTCCAATCAAAGGGTTCCTCTGAGTATTTGTTGGAATCCCCTACTTTAAATCTGTTGGTGGAATCCCCTTGAGGACTATTGGCTACAACGCTTTTTCTCCCCATGTATCATCCAACAGAGGGACCCCTTTAATTAATATTGTCCCCCAGTGCTTAAAGACAGGCCTTGGAACTAGAACCAAACAAGTCTGTCTCTGCCGAGTTCCAGTGGATTCACAAGTTCATTTTTTGAACCATGCTTAGCAAGTGGTCAGGGAACAGATGGAGATCCGTGACCGTGAAGAGGTGGAAGGTGAGAGAACTTGAACAACATCAGAGGCTTATGTAGAGGAGTAGGCTTATAAAGGGGTGACTTTATAAAGGTTTATAACTGGTGAGCCCTGATAACTCCTCCCAAAATTTGTTTTTTCAAACATCACTAAGAAATAGGCCTCTGAAGTTGTTTTCCTTAATATGGTCTTTCTCCAAAATCTCTGCAACGTAAGTTCTCTTTTAAAATGGGAAGTACCAAAATAGCCTCAAAATGGGAACCGGTGTATTGTTGAAAATAAATCTTTTGGTTTACAGCAGACAAAAACAATGTATGCATGTGTTGTGAGAGAACTGGTACGTTATCTGCTGCCCGGTGAGGTTCAATCGAAGTCTTTGGATGAAATGGAGTGTTCATTAAAAATCAGAAAAGGATCCAAATCCATACTGAACCGAGGACCTTTCATCCTGAGAGGCAACGATGTACCTTGTCATTTTGTTGTCTGAATTAGCAAGACAGAAGTGACTGAATGAATATTTCTCTCTATCGTTTAGACTTCAACATCCATGAGCAAAATCAGATTGTCTGGAAATCTGAACCGTTTTCTGAGCCAATCACGATGGACAACCAAACTAACGATCCAGCTGAGGGAGCCCAAGACTCCTACTCTACAACCCCCAAGGAACATCCATGTGAAGATTATCCACTGGAGGAATTCTTCGCTGACTGTGAAGAGACCAGACCTGCAACGGAGACTTTGTCGGGCAAACTAGGTTATGAAGATGCGGATGGATGTGAAACACGCCAAAAAGAGGCAACCAAGATCATCTTGTGCCAATCAGTGGAGGGGTCCATTTCTAACGATGGACCTTTTGATGGTGCTGATGCAGTAGAACCAAACAAACAGGGGACAATTTCTTGCCAAAAAGAAGCAGCTGATCTTAAACCGGATCAAATTTGTTCAAAACAAACTGTTACCCAAAGTATTGGAGAGGAGTTGCTCCAAGTCTCTAGAGGGGCTCTGCCAAACCATAACCACGTTAATGATCTAAAAATAGGAAAAACTGAATGCCTCAACACAGAGGAACCGGTAACAGTATCAGATGAGAGATTCACTCAATCACCAGAAAAACCATGGAAGACTTCCTTGACAGGAGCAGACACCCTGCTTGTATCGCCTTCTCGTAAAGTATACCAGAAAAGCCGGTGTTTGTCGGAGACTCCGCACAAGGGTTTGTTTATAGGAGGAGCAAAACTAATGAATCGCTCTTCCTCTTTGATCTCAGACTCCGGTATCGAGAGTGAACCGAGCTCTGTGGCTTGGACCATAGAGGGCCGAGGATTGGTTACAGGGGGTCCGGATGTCCTACAGAACTTGGGGAGGATTCGAAAAGGAGATCAGAGTTCTTTGGAAGGACTTCAAACAGAAAGTCACTGCAGCCTGCCCAGTGCCACTCAGGCCTCTTTAACCTCCATTAGCTCCCTGCCCTATGAAGAAGATGGGGAAACTCACCTCAACACTCTAACCAAATCAGCCTCAGCACCACAGATCAGCAGCCCGGAGGATACGAAGGAGAATCACGACGCGGCCAATCAGGACCAACAGAGTCTTTGCGAAGTCAGTCGACTGAGAGAAGAGTGGACAAATGAAGGTATTCCAAGTGATGACAGAGAGCAAGCAACCAATCACAAGAAGGGAAATCTTTTAGTGACCAATCAGCAGAGGGAGGAGTGCACCAATGAAGAGATTACAAACTCTGCAGGCAATATAAGTGATAACAGTGAGGATACAATCAATGATAAGTTGAGACAGAATGTAGATGCAGCTAAGGGTGTAATGGAAGATCTCATAACCAATAAGGAGGAGGGGGGTTTTACAGCGGCCAATCCTGCAGTCGCAATGAGTAACCTTCAAGATAACGCAGACAGAACAACCAATCAGGGGAAGGGGACTGTCTTTTTGCCCAACGAGTTGAAGCAGCCTAAGAAAGAACCCTATGAGGTGCAGCCTAAAAGCCATAGTGTATCTACGGAGGACTATATTCAATTCACCAATCATAAGATAGACACGGATGACTTGGCCAATCAGGAAAGGAAAGATATCTCTAATTTAAATCCAGAAATGACAAAACACCAGCAGTTTTTAAATCATCATAGTGTTGAGAATGCCACAACCGAGGAATTAACCGAATGTTCAGAGACAGGTCACGAACACAGACTAATCGAAGAATACCTAGCGGATGCCAAAAACGAATATTGTAAACACAAAGATGTGCTCAGCCAGTGCCAGGACGTGGATGACCTCAGTGTTTGTCACATTCATCTGAATGAACTGGAAGACGTGATTTTGGAGAACATCCTGCATTCACAAACTAAGGATGATGGTGCTCACCGAATATCAGCCAATGAAAAAGAGAGACCAGCTGATCGAGTTAAGCTCCCAGCCAATGAGAGAAAGCAACATGCATCAGACGGGCAGAGCAAAGCCAATAAAATGCCAAGCACGGGTTTGGCTTTTGTGAATAAAACGGTGGTAGAGGTCGTGAACTTGTCGGTTTCATGTGCACCCACGTGTCTCCCTTTCTCATCTGTACTTCGGGATTCGCCATCAGTTAGTGGAATCTCAACACGCCAGGCAACTTCACCTATAACCCATCAACCATTGGGCTCCTTCGGCATCATCTCCTCAAACTCGTTATGTGCCGATCACGAAATCAACGAGAGAATGCTTAAGTAAGTATTTAGAGTTTTGATTAATCCCGTTGTTATCTAAAACAGTGGTCCCAACTTTTTTTTTCAACACATTTCGGATTAAATTGGGTATTTTCTTCAATGACCAGTCCTAAAGTGTGGTAGATAAATAGAGCAAAAAAATAAATAAATAAATAAACTCACCATAATCCTGAATGAGAACCAGGCTTTTTTTGATATTTTGTGGGTTTATTTCATCACTATTATTCAAAATAAAAGACCTCACTCACAGGCTCAAAACCAAGCTGACTGCCATTTACAAAATAAGTCCTTTCAGACTCTAAAAACCAATCGGACTATCATTTTCAAAATAAAAGACCCTTTATACTCTAGAAACCAATATGACTGGCTTTTTCAGAATAAAATACCTTTCAGACTCCAAAAACCAATCGGACTATTATTTTCAAAATAAAAGACCCTTTATACTCTAAAAACCAATATGACTGGCATTTTCAGAATAAAATACCTTTCAGACTCTAAAAACCAAAATGTCATTTTCAAAATAAAAGAGCTTTTAGAGTCTAAAAACCAATATGAGGGCCATTTTCAAAATAAAAGGCATTTCTTTTGTCCTTTGCTAAAGAGTATTTTGAATATAATATAACATTAATTTAAAAAGTTATTCTTAAAACAAATTAACAAAAATTTCTTACACTGTTAAGTTCTTAATTGTTGTCTTGTAGCTTCTACAAGGCAAAGGAAGCCTTGCTGAGGGAGCTGGTGTTCAGAGGAGCTCTCTACAGCGATCTCCCATCCCTTGCTTCCCAGTATCCGTATTTCCCACCAGAGGAAGACGACACAGAGTTTGGGGATGGGATACACCTCGTTGTGTGTGTCCATGGACTTGATGGTAACCACTTCACCACTGAGATAAACTAAGGAAAATGAAAATATCTGCATTATTTAAACGAATTAAAATTCTTTACATCCTCAGAGTTTCACATCTCAACCTCTAATTTATTTAGCATCTTGTAAACATCCTTTAGTTCAACGATCTTACATTTAAAACACATTTCTGATGTTTTGGATTTAATCATTAATCATTTCGTTTTCATTAAAAAAAAAATCAGAACTAAAACGACGCATCTGATGGTTTTCTTCCAGGAAACAGTGCGGATTTGAGACTGGTCAAGACGTTTATCGAGCTCGGGCTGCCAGGCTCTAGACTCGACTTCCTTATGTCAGAACGCAACCAGGTGAACCCCAACATTGTGTAATTAGGGAAAAAATATCATCTGAACTCTTTAATAGTCTTACACACCCAGTGTTCCATTATTTTACATTAAACGCCACAAAACCTCTGTACCGGCTCCAGATCAGGTAGTTTGAACTGGTCTACAAAGATCTGGTCAACTTTTAGAAAAATAACTAAAATACTCTTTTTTTTTGAGAGCACTGGCATAAATAAACCCTTCAATACTTCTTAAAATGTCTAACTTCCCTTTGTTACAAATCATTCACTGTGTTTTAAGTCTCCCGCTCCATTAGTGACTATGGAGTTATTCAAGTAAACTCCCCCCAGAAAGAAATGCAGCTCAGTTCTTGATCTGATTCCCTTTTAACGGAATACAGTTCTTTTACTAGTTCCTAGGGCTTTTATAGGCAGATACATGACGAAATACGACTGCTCTTTAAGCTCCTGTTGCATCTTTACACTCTTGCAATCTTTATCTCCAGGCTGACACATTTGCAGATTTTGACACCATGACGGACAGACTTCTGGATGAGATTATTCAGCACATCCAGCTCTACAACCTCACCATCCATCGAATCAGGTTTCTAACCTCTTCACCTCCTTTAAACTGTCCAAACCAAACCAGAAATGAGCATCCGCTCCAGCAAAGCTTGACTAGTTTTGCAAATAACTCTGTGTAGTTCAAAAATCCTCTTGTAGGATGCTGAGAAAGTGATTGCACAGAGTGATGCGCCTCCTTGTGGCTAGATGTGGCAAAAAGAGCAAAAGAATGCCACAAAAAAAGAAAGTGATTTAAAACAACCTTGAAACACAAACTAAATATTAAATGCGTCTGTTGTGATGCAGACACCGATGCATATATTCTTTATTTGTGAGAACATTTTTATAGTTATTATTTATTAAATTATTATAATTTTCCATTACTCTTCGGATGAGGAAAGTATCGCACTCCAGTGGATTTCACAAAGATGTGGTTGATGTTGTTCTTCTCATTTGATGCATTTCTATTTTATCAAGACTATTAATAATCCTTAATATTATAGAAATCAAATTAACCTCCGCGTGACTGATCCACACGAAGATCCAGGGGACATTAATGCAGCTGTCAAATTAAAAGATCCTGAGGAAATTCGATGCGATGCTTCTTATCCACACGGTGGCGCTAAAGTATACAAAAGTATGTTTTTATTAAACTCAGTAACAGACTACGTCACAAAATCGGATTCAAAGCATTTTTGCTTAAGGTTTCTCGTCCCTGAAGATGTAAATAGTAAAAACAAGTAAACAACAAAAAAAAAAATACATTGTATAAAACGATTACTGTGTTTACATGAAACAATTACAAGAATAATGTGATCTTTAAGATCTTCTATTTTCAGTCAAATATATTTTTTTGGAATAGGAATAATATTATAATAGCACATTATTTCTAGTAAATTCGAGACTGAACCTAATTTTAAAACCGTATTTTATTGTGGTGCAGTTTGAATATACCAAACTTTATTTGTAGCTCAGCAAAGTCATACTAAAAAAACTTCACAGATTGTTGAATCACAATCATTTTGAGGTAAGTGAGCCCAGACAGAATTAATAGATGTGTTGCTGATTTTTACAAATGTAATTTTGGTGGATTCTTGGTGCGCCTTATGGTCCTAAAAACTAAAATATGTTGAGTTCAGAAAGTTTCAGGAGTTTTCTATTTGGACATTTGTGTTTATTTCCTGCTTCATTTCCCTTCTCTCTCAGCCATTCAGAAAATTAATAAACGCATTAATAAAAATAAATCTATTGATCAATAATAAAGACTAAGATCACAATAAAGTTGAACTTTTCTTTCTTTCATTGCTTCCCTGTAGTTTTATTGGCCACTCTTTGGGGAACGTGATCATTCGCTCCGTTCTGACTCGACCCAGATTTCGCTGTTACCTGAGCAAACTGCACACCTTCCTGTCCCTGTCCGGCCCTCACCTGGGAACACTGTACAACAACAGCACGCTGGTCAGCACAGGTACTGCACATGCTCTTTCCTTCTATTAGTTTTGCTTGTTTAGTTCCATATGGTGTCCTCGAAAAAAGAAAAAAATATTATTGTCATTATTACTACCGCAATTATTCATTATTATCATTGTAATAATCCTCACCAGCACACGTTCAAAAATCAGGGGCTAGAAATAAAAGTTTTAAAGAATATGAGATTGATTTTAACGGGTAGGGTCGGGGAGGGGGGTGCGGAGGGAGAGGCGGGTATGTTTGAGATCATTTGGGTGGTGTGTAGGGGTATCAGGGTAGAGGGCTGGTCTCCAGGGACATAAGCAGGGTGTCAGGGGTGTCTACAGGCCTCTGGGGAAAGTGGGCAGGGCATGGCTTGTGGAACATTGGGGGGAGGGGGGTTGTCTTCAAACGTAGCCAACGTTGACCACTTCAACTGTATTTCAGAAAATCTAAAACATTGATGACTGACTCCAAATCATAAGAAATAGTTGAGTGCACCAGGTTTGGCTGAACAGAAACTATTGTTCCTGGTTTTGCCTCAGGACTGTGGCTAATGCAGAAGCTGAAGAAGTCCGGCTCGCTGCTGCAGCTCACATTCAGAGACCACACGGACCCCCGACAGACCTTCCTCTACACACTCAGCAAGAAACCAGGTAGAACACCCGGAGAGATCGTCAGGGAAGGCTACGATCTCAGAAACACAAATACCAACGTTCCTCCCCATCACTGTTCAGGTCTGCAGTTCTTCAAGAACGTGGTGCTGGTGGCTTCTCCTCAGGACCGGTACGTGCCCTTCCACTCAGCTCGGATTGAGATGTGTCGGACAGCCCTTAAAGACAGAATCACAGGTCTGTAACTGTCGTTTTATCCGTTCTGATGAAAGGAATAGTTCTTTATCACTTAAAAACTGCCGTTGGGGACTTTTGTTGTTGCTTTACACACACATTTCACACACTTCATTTGCACTTCTGCCTCACCAATCTTTAGCCACAAATCGATAGCAATGAAGGGACGTGAAAAAGACGCGCAGCATGCAAGTGAGAGGGAAAAGAGCGTTTTTCCTTTCATCGGACTGTCACCTCTGACAGTGGCGTCCGGATCTTTGACAGCCATTTCTCTGGGACTCTGACAGATTAAAGATTTCAGCCTCTCTCCCAGAGTCAGCGTGACAAACACAGCTAAGGACACACTTTCAGAGTTGTCACACGTTTAAAGACTATGATCACACAAAACAATGGAGCATACCTAGGAAGAAAGACGATGTCTGCAAATGAAAGTGGTATTCAAAGTTCTTCCAAAAATACAGATAAACAAGTTTATAAAACATTTGCCTCAGATTAGATTTATAGACAGGATCTCTAAGTGCAGCCACGAGCCGGGGAGAGTCCAAAAGTTTCATGTTGGCATCTCATGACCAGGACCTCCAGTGTGGACTGGGGTTTGCAACGGCGTGCACAATGGTTGGTTCAGCACCACCTCTGAGGTCATAACTTCGCTCTCTTCAAGTTGGCAGAAATTGAGAATCTCCAGATCTTGTTCATGAGAAGGGGACTATAGACCAAGAGATTGGCCAAAGGATCTGCAGTAATGTGGTCCATGTACCGGATCTTTCTTGGTGAAGGAGCTGATTTGTAGGCGATGCTCTCAAATGACCAGTTTACCCATGTCCCTACCGTTACGAGGCACAGCTTCCAGCCACTAAGACGGGTGGCTTAAAGCTAATGATCGCCAATGTCTTGGGCATCGGTTTCGAATTCTGGACATGGCTCAGAAATTACCTTCCTTTAAAGGGAGGCTGGCCACACTTTTGGAGATAGGGTGGGGAGCTCATTTGGTTGAGGGGAGATTGGAGAAGAGCCACTGCTTCTCTACCGAGGTGAAGAAAAGAATGGCTAAAACCGCGAATCTCTTGCACACATGAGAATCCCGAAATACTCTTGTAACTCGGGCGTTTGTGCGATTTGTTTTCTGTTCCAGGGCCGGTGTACACAGAGATGATCAATAACTTACTGCAGCCATTGCTCAGCACCCCGGACTGTCGTCTGATCCGGCAGAACATTTTTCACGCCTTACCGAACACAGCCAACACACTGATCGGCCGCGCGGCTCACATCGCTGTGCTCGACTCAGAACTCTTCCTGGAGAAATTCCTCCTGGTGGCCGGCCTCTCTTACTTCAAATAGATGTCATCATTACTCTAAGGGACAGCCAATCAGATCACAAGATACATTAGCCAATCGGTATGCTCTGCAGTTGAACTGTGATTAATTGTGAAAGTGATTGTGTATATTTTGTACAGATGAAAGATGGTATATTGAGCTATAGTGAGAGCTGGAGCTTGCCTTAATGAAGCTTTATAATGTAGCAGCGTAAAGGTGAATAATTATATCTGGAGCATTGATTCCCGAATGTAAATTCAGTCTGTAGCTGGCGTTGTACAGTAAAAATCGCTTGCTCCGATCATTGCACAAATACATGCTTTGGCATTCGTAACTTGAAGATTGCTGGACTTCAATACTTGAAGATTACACTCAGTCTTTTGTTCAGTGTTCCATGTTGCCAGATCTTCGGTGTTCCGAACATGTTCCATCGTTGTTTTATGTGTTTCAAATGTGAAGTGAGAATCTCACTGTGAATTCCTCGGAGCCAAATATTTGGTGTTTAAGATGCGCGCATTTCCCCAGACTGATCTGAATGTGTTTACCATTCCAGCCTTAACATCAGTTCTGCAGAGCTAGCATTTTTAAAGTTCTCAGTCAAATCTGTCTTGTTGGATTCTCCATCGATGCCTTGTTTCTGATAAAAGTCCTTTACTCACCTTTTGTGTCATTTTAAACCTTCCATTGAGCACCAATAACTGATGTGTGGAGACCCCCAAAAATAAAACGTACTTTATATCAGAGCTGATCGATTGTGGAGAAAATGGAACCCCCACCTTTTTTTTTTTTGCTTTGAATAAAAATTCTTTTAAAAGATTCCTTCATGTTTCTGGAGAGCTTTTTTATTAAATTTCAAGGACTTAAACCAATGGTATTTTCAAGTACATATGTGAATAAAAGTATAAAGAAGTGTATGTCATTCACTGGTATTTTAACATTTTTTATAACCGTCAGCAGGGCTTGTAGCAGAGCAGCATGAATATGCAAATCTTGACAAATCAGAAAGCAGAGCTCTGGAACTCCTTGTTTTTTTTAGAACTTTGATTTTTTTATGTAACAATTACAAAACTTAAAAAGTACAAAAAAAAATGTCAATTAAAAATAGAATCGCATTACTCTTTCTTAAGTCACAGTGTGTTTTTGACATCTATGCTTTACAAGAAAACTAACTTTGGGATGGGAAAGTGAGAGAAATGAACAAAAGAAAGAAATAAAAATGAAGGTATATCCACACGATCAGTAGTGGTTGATTCTGGTACCAGTCGGTACATTTTTGGGCTCAGAAGTACTGGCTGGCCACACATATAAAGCATCTATAAAGGGTCATAACATTATAACCTTTTGGACAATCGTTTCCCCCCCAAAACATTATGTTTACGTTTTAGTTGAAAACAGATTACTAGATACACTAGTTACTCCTTCAGAATCCTACACAAAGTCAGAGGACCCATTGAGACTCTTCGTCGGTCGTTTTCACCTCAAGGGTAATGCTCTCAGACTCTCACCTCCTTCAGCATCTTTGGCTCTTGTTTGTCTTGTTATCCCTGTCCCCCATTGAGGTGATGTCAGCGAAATGAAAAGAGCTAGAAAATGTCCTTTTATGTTCCTGCGACTGACTGACGTTTGATTAGTCGGTAAACAAACACACGGCCGTCTTGAGGCGAGTTTCAAAATGGGTTTTTAGTCCCCTGAAGGGCACCTTATGAAGAGGACGTAGCATTCAAACAATAGCAAACGACTGAATCCCTTTATAAAAGGAAACACTTTTGGAGATTGCCACCATTACTATCAAGGAAAGCTGTAGAGTCAATGGAAGTCGGGAAAGGTTTCCATTAGAGCCTATCGTACAACCGCTATTTCACTTTGACATTTTTGTAAAAAATATTATCAAACTAAATTCTGTTTATGCGTACACATGCCTCTTGATAACAAGTTTACTATATAAACCCCAGTATTGCCCCAGGGGCAATTATATTGAGCAGAGAAAGTGCCCTCGGGGGTTAAAATGCTCTTGTCTCTACATTAACAATCAGTCTTTGAGTCTAAACATACATTGTTCTTCTAGTGGTAAGGTCATAAGTCCTTTGCTTTGACTGGGATTTGTTTATTTGGAACCTATATGCACTAAAAACAAATCTATGCATTGGATATTATATTTTTTTGTGAAGCCTGCCTCTGTTATTTTTGATATTGTGCCTTAAAAATGTAAAACTGAATATCAAGCTCACATTTATTTTATGTGTAAAAACCTCATATAGAAGAATGTGAGGTGTGTGTGCGTGTGTGTATATATATATAATTGAGAAAAAAAAATAATAATATATATATATATTATTAGCTCTGGTTCTTATATTGCTTGCAGTATAGCAACGATGAGTTCTACATGTATATAGAATGTCTACGTTGAACTGCAGCCAGCGTGCCCCAGCATTGATTTCACTCAGTTCCTGTCGGTCTGTTTGTCATATACCTCAAAGATTTGCCCCAATCTATAAACAGAATCAAACCAGTGACGGCGTCCCCATCCCACTGATACAATACAGCTTTTCCTTTATCACTTCGGAGGCAAAAACAAGCGCCAAAAGAATTACCTCCAGCATGTGATCCGGCTCGTGAAGGTTTCCACAACGGCCTGCAATGAGTCTCTTGGGACCAGTTCCACTTCTATTGGTTCGTTTTGCTCACAGCCCGCGGGTGGAAATGATTTTCGCCATGAAATCCATCATCAGCTCTGATTGAAAGAGAATTCATTAGTTTGCGCTGCAGCGTGGGAAGCAGCTGGTCATTATTAGCTCAACCATTTGCTTTTTAAAGGAAACCTTTGTCAATACATGGGAATAATTAACATGCTGCAGATAGAGCTGTGCTGCAGGAACGGGCCAGAAAACCACAGCTAGAGTAACCTGAATGAATGTTTGGGTAAAAGAAAGTGAAAAAATGCTGGTGTCTGGGGTGAAATATTTGAATGTCACCGCGCTAACATCAGACCACACATGCTAACCACGTCAAGCAAACGCACAAGGGGAAAACCCTTGTTTAAAGATTTATTTTTGTTGCAGGTGCCTTTATTATTGCTTTGGGAGGAGGTGTCATCACATCCGGCGCAACGGCCATTTTGTTTGTATTCTTAGTGTCCACCAGGAGTCACACTTGAGTTGTTTCGTAGTTAAATATTTATAAAAGACAAAATTAAAAACTATTACTAATAGCCCAAGAAAAGTTTCTATCTGTATGAGTCGCTCTGTTTGATGTGTAACCATGGCAACAGTGGCATCACGATAGATATGGTGGACGCAATGATGTCACTCCTCCCGCTCAATAGGACAATGAAGTGAAACACAATGAAGTGGGAGAGAAAGAGCAGGGAAGGATGAGATAGGCATCGAGATCCGGAATCGAACCCGCGGCACCAGAACCGTGCATGCGTGTTCCGCAAACCATCCCCTAAACTACGGAACCGAAAGCAGGACTATTTAGTAAATCTGTGAATGAAATAAAATAATAAAATACGGATAAGTGCAAGCCTGTTGAGTTTGAAACGCGAAGGTGAGCAAATGCTTCTGTTCGGGTAATTCTCACTCTGTAAAAATAAACTGTACATTTTACGATAAATAAACAGCTGGTTTGGTTGCCAGATCTTTACCCTGAAATACATGGTAACAATGTTATCAGTTTTACAGGATTGTACTGAACATTTTACACATAGTTCAATAGTTTTCTATGGTTTATAACTCTGTAATTAACATATTTGTGTTGCAATAAAAAGAATTATTTTACACCTGTACAATTTAAGTCGCAATGTTTACGGTTAATTACTTTTTAACAGTTCAGAACTCTCTAATTTAAAATCTTGAGTGAATGTATCACAAAAATGAAATGTATATTTTCAAACATACACTGTAGTATCTATTGAATTTTCGGAGATTGTAATATACTCCTAACTATAAAAATGGCTCCAAAACACATTTTAGATTTCACATTTAAAATTCACATTTTTCTAATAGAGATAATTAAGTAATTTGTTCATTTTACGACAATAAACTGTATTTGATATATTTTTAATTGTAAAGGTCATACAGTTTATATTTTAACTGCAAATTCTACATAAAATACAGATTTTTTTATTATGAAGTTACAGATATTTTTTCCGGTTCTAAAGGTAGACGGAGGACTTCTGCAGGTACGACACGACTCAGCGCCACATTTATTCTGCTTCATAGTAAAGCTAGAAATGAAGCATCAATCAAGGTCCATCCACCTGAAAGCTAAACTCACTTTCACAGATCTGTTCTTGGGAGACAGTTGAAGATGTACAGGATGTTAATCAGTGACGGATGCGGTCATCTGTGCTTTACAGATGTTCAAATAAACATCTCTCGTCCTTGCTTTTGCTCTTGCTGACTCTTAAAGAAGGGTTCTCCCTCTTCTTGATCCGAGGCAGAGATTTGTCTGAACTCTGTGATTATGCAGATCTCCTCTAGTAGGTTTAGTTTTGGCGGATGAGAAATAAAACATGCAGAGCCTGCTAAAGGAGGTGACCGCTGCACATTTACAGGTGAACCCTGGAGCAGCTCAGTTGTAGAGAAAATGCACATTTCACCAGATCCAGCTTCTGTTGTTAGTAGCTTGTGTCATTGTTACAGTAAAGCCCCTGTACTGTAAAGAAGCCATTAAACATTGCATTCTCTGAAGCACCACTGCTATCACTGATGAAGAAAGGGAGAGCAGACGTCACTGGCTTTATGTAGAAGAGAAAAAAGTACAAGAGAAGGGATCGTAGAGTTTCGAAGGTATTTTGACTGGAAATCATTTCTATTTTTCTATGATTTCGCCAAAGCACACGTGTAAATGTGAGTTAACTCAATGGGTAAATCTGATTGAGAGAAACCTATTCTGAACTTATCGGGGCTAAATCCACAACATTTATATTTACAGCTCTTTATTAATCTATTATTTGTTACAAGTAACTCAGTTATGACCTCATCTTAGTTGGAAATGGTCTAAAAACAGCAAAAACATTGCATTTCATGATCATTTCTAGGAAGATAAGGGACAAATTACCACAGTTTTAATCATCACTTGCCACTAGATGGTGCTCAACATCTTTATCTCCAGACCAGTGGCCCCCGTCCTCTTCAGAGATCTGAAAATCTCAGTGAAGACACAGACGCAACATAAAAAATGGGGGGAGGTTTTTTTTATATATATATAAACATTTAAAAACATTTGAGGATAACGAGAAAGAGTTGCAATCTTTCAACGTGGAGAGAAGAGAAGCGAGATGAGAGAAGAAACAGAAAGCACCAGGATTAATCACATTCAATATTGCTAATAGCACCTGCACATCCCCTTTAAACCATCAGTAAACCTTTCCACGGCGAGCGATGGACCTCGAAGGAATGTTAGGGGTTCAAAAGCTTTAAAACATTCTTCAGAGCCATCAAATAAAACCAATTACAAAGGCCATGAGACACATGACCATAAACCAGAGGGAGATCAAGTTTCAATAAAATCTTGTATATTTATTAGTAACTACGGTGTATAAAGTCCCATGACCGATGGTTGAGGACAAGTGGTCTACACCAACAAATTCAATTCTGATTTTGTTTGGTAGATTAAATGTTGTGATAGGCATGAGCTGGCGCTTGTTAAGTAAAAGTTAGTTGAAGCTTTTCGTAAACCATTAAGCAAGTCAAGCACCTCTTTGATCCAGACTCGATCCAGGAACCACCATGCTCCCAAACCACTGCCCAATCCCCAAAACTCGAAACTGGAATATTCCCTTGCTTAATTGGTCAGCAGAAGCCCAGAATATTGAATTCAGTGGAGTTTGTGTGCTCCTCATTGCGTATTACAAGTGGGTGCTAGGCTGACCTCTGGCTGTGTATAGGTCAGATCTCTGCTTTGCTGACATTCCTAATGAAAGCTGAGAGCGCTTCTGCCCATCAGCCAGGAGCGGAGCGGACGGAGAATATCGATTTTCAGACATTTAACTATTTACCATAGAACTGCCTCCTCCAGCAGAGCTTCCATCGCGCTGCAGAGAGCATCTGTAACCATGGCGATATCATCCATCCCAACGACACGGGTTCAGCAGCACAAAAGGTGAGATTTGATTAGAGGATTTCCCCTGATATTATAAGCTATCAATTAAATAAATAAAAGTTTGCAAACGACAGCATTTTGCTCTTTGTACACATCACAATAAAAAAGACCAAACAGCATTCCCGGAAGGATGTTTTTAAATATATCTTACTGAGTGACCAAGTGATTAGTTCATGCATCACGCAGCAACCGCTCACTTTTCCTTCGGATGCGTAAGAGGAAATGACAAAATGTAATTCCTTTACCGACCACTTGAGGCTAGTGTCAGTAGTGAGCAGAACAGAACAGAAATCTTCTTAAAATGTTTCTTATGACTAATACTAACCTTAATGGCAACAACTCTGAGGGAAGTTTTGGTTTAGTAAGAATTAAAAGTGTGTATAGTTACGGGGTGTGGTTTCTTGAGTGACATGTTGTTCTGGAGCCCGGTGTTGTAGCGTCAGCTTCACAGCGCCACGACCTGCCCTGGTTCACCTTCCTTTCCACCGCTTGCCCATTTCTCACTGTGCAGCAGTGACATTTATCCAACAGGAAGTGCCTGATTTTTGCCAGCTTTGAGCCTCATTTGCCTTCTGCTAAAACCTCACACATGCGAAATCTGGTTATATATAGTCAGTGCTTTTATTTTTGCACATATTAATGTTTTGCCATTCAAGACAATGGATTATTTAAAAAAAAATTCAAGTCAGTGGATTTTTAAATAAAAAAAAAAATCAAGACATTTAGCAACTATTCATCACCTTCACATTTTTTTGTGAGGGGGTGCGGTCCCGTTACAGCACCTGATCCATGCAGCTTGGTAAATGATGGGGAAGTGTGTTTGGCGATTATGAAAATGATCTTGGATGGAGCTTCATGGTCAGTTGTGCTCAGATTCTCAAGGAGAATCCTCCAGTCAGACGGATTAAACCCCTGCGTCTATAACACACACACATGCACACGCACACCCACGCACACCGACTGCAACTCAACCCTGAGATTCACAGTTCTGAACACACTCCAGAGGTCGCCGCGTCCTTCTGAGATCTCAGATGAGAGAGAGATACGTGAAGAGGACCCTGAAATTCTGGCACAAATACAAAGTGACTCTTGATGGTTTTTTTACACCTAGATACACTATAAAAGACTATCCAGAAGAATATGGACAAATGTGTATTATTTTTGTTATTTATGAAGCATCTGTGGACAAGGCAAATATGAAGTTCAATTCAATTCAATTCGTGTAAAGAACTCATCCAACCATTTTTAAATGTAAATGCTATTTTCTCAGAGATTTTATGAGTACTTTATAAAGCTGTGGGCACAAATACAGTAGGATTCAAAAGGTTCAGGCATCTGTGAAAAATGTACAAAATTCAGTGAATGCACAAAATTTTTTTTAAAATCAAATCAATATTTGGTCTGAGCAGCTTTTTCCTTCAGAACTGCAGCAATTCTTCTGCAGTGGGGATCAAACATCTCAAAGGTCCTCATGGTGTCTATTCTGGGGCATCTCTTATTCTCGAGTCAGGGAATCGTACGTTTTCATTATGAAATCCTATAATCTCGGATAATCCAGAGAGATCCGAGCAATGGAACGCACGCTTAATGCAGTATAATGATCGCTGATCCTGCTCCACAACATAAATCTGATTTTAAGCAAAAAGGACTAAACACTGTTCTGAAATCTTATCCTTTGAGTTTTTCTTAGGAAGCAAATGCTTCTCTCTATTACACTTTAAAGCCTAAAGATGGACAGGATTCATGAAGAGTTTTAAAAAAATAGATTAAAGGGGTCATGAACTAACAAACTAAAATGAATATACGAGCTGATGGAACGATAAAGACACTCAAAAACCATCAGGACTCCTTTTTTTTTATTTTTAATGCCCAAAAGTTCCCAGAGTTACAAATCTACATCTTCTGTGGACATTGGACCTCCTCTGGTAATTGTGCGATATAAACACATTTCCGCATTTACTGTTATGAACATTATTAGTTACACAGGAAATCACTTTATAAGATGAACACAAGGATTAAAAGGAGATGCTCTGTTCCAGGGTGTACAGCCTCTAATCGTCCGTTTCTACCATTAGAGCCTATTCTGAAAAAAAAGTGTGAGTAAAGTCAATTTTTAACCAGGAGCAAGCCAGTGTATGGAAGAGTACATCTGTTTATAAACAACTGTACCCAACTTCCTAACAGATTTACCAATGCTGTGTTGGTTGTTTTTCTTTTGTTATCTCACTTATGCACCCATTGTAGGGGGAAATAATAATATTATTATTGTGTAAAGTGTTTTGAGAAGTTTTAATGTGGTTTTGCACACCCACTCGAGGAAGAGCACGGCTCTGGGTTCATATGCAATCAGAAGAATCTCTCCATCGTACGTGACTGCAGTTTTAATAAGAACTTGTCTGTTCTTATTCCTACCACATCTGACTCCCCAGAACAACATTATTTTTAAAGCGAATCTCTTTGAAATCACAGATCTTGCACCACTACCTTCAGGACAAATGTGATTCAGTTTCAAGAGACGTATAAAAATATTTGTAATTAATGCCATGAAATAACATTTAAACAAAAACAATAAATAAACAGATATCTGACGCAAATTCCTTTGAAAAAGAGTTTAAAACAGAACTCAAAACAGAAAAATCTACAAAAGGGAGCCTTACATTTAATATTTTGACCAATGCTTTTCAAATCATTCCTTTAAAAAAGAAATATCAATATCCAGCCTTTAGAAGAAACTAATTAAAAGTATTCAAAATATTTTAAAAACGTTTGGTGTACATTATAACGCACTCATGAACCCGTCCCTGTTACAAAACACAAACCACAATAACTTTTTTCTGCTCGTCCCAAAGTTAATTAACGTGTTAAATAAGAAGAGTAAACCGCTCCCGTCTAATTCACTTGGCACCGAACAACAAAGCGTTCGTCGTCATTCAGCGAACGTGAAGCTCCCTGACCGTCCCCGTTAATTAAACACAACTGCAGATAATTAATAAATTGATTTATTGAAAAGTGGGTTATGCAGTCAGCGGGGAGACAGATTAAACTCTCAAACGACTGTGAAAAAAACCATCAAATAAATCATTTGCATGTTTCACTAACTTTTGAGTTAGAGCCGAATTAGAAACCCATCCATTCATGACCTCGTTTTTGACATTTGCTGTTTGATGAAGTCATATAATCATCAGCGCTTTATGCATTAATCTGAGGAAGATAATTTATGGACCATTTCAGCCCTCAGTCACACAAAGCTCCAGGGTTCTGTGCTTTTCTCTTGAGCTCATGCCCGTGCGCCCAGCTCATGATTAGTGCTGTTTGTTAAGCCAAGCATCAACACAATATCGTTTAGAATTCAGGAGAATCATGTATAGAATAACGAGCTGCGCACACACTTCGTCATAAAAGTTGTGCGAATACTTGTGAAATGACTCTTGTGTTGGTTCATCCATCAGCGTTCGGGTGTTCCATATTTGGTGTTGACCGTCCAGCACTCTCTATCTTCTGTTTGGTCACTCTTGATGTTAGCGTTCCATCACTTCAGGCTAAATCATGAGTGTGCAAGAATCCGTGCATTATCTAATTATGGATCACCGTGGATTAGTTATTATATCAGAACTAGAGTCATGAGCTCTAGTTGTTCGTGCACGGCTGGTGGATCGTTAAGCTGGTTTTCTGTCATCGTTTTTGTTTGCCGTGTGCTCTCTCGTCGACTCGATCAGGTTTCTTTCTCCTTAGCAAAGATGGGTCCACCAGTTTTTTCCCTGATTTCGAACCCTTCATATTCTCCTCAGATGGACTGGTGGGTTTTCAAAGCCTAATTCTGAAAACCAGTTGCTGCAGATTTATCAGCTGGAGGATGGAGATGGTCATGCTTTTGTCTCGTCCCGGCCCTTTCAAACCAGACAACATCTTTACAATCTTCTATTGTCCAATTTTGGTGAGTCTAGGGGGAATTGCAGCCTCACTTTTCCCCAAGTGGTCCTCAACTGCAGTTTGATGTGTGTTCAGCGATGCTCTTCGATTGTAACGAGTGATTATTTGAATTCTGGTCATTCTCTATAAACCCTAGAGACTGTTGTGCATGGAAATCCCAGTAGATCAGCAGTGTCTGAAATACTCAGACCAGCTCATCTGGTAGCAACAACCATGGCACGTTCAAAGTCACTTAAATCCCCTTTCTTCCCCATTCACCTGGTTTAAATGAATTGGGTTGCTGCGTGTGATTGGCTGGTTAGAGATTTGTGTTCACAAGCAGTTGGATAGATGTACCTAATAAAGTGGCCGGTGAGTGTATATACCGGTAATTCCAGGTATTGAGCATAAACTCATCTCACTCTCCGCAGCCCATCATTAAACTTGGGCAATTGTAAAAATAACACTTTAATTTAATTCATAGTTATAAGTGCCCACTATGTCTATATACATTTAGGGGAGTATATCCAACACCACGAACCACTACTGGCATTTCTTTCCAGTTCCTTATTATCTTTCCTTCTTGCAGGATTAGATATGGCACGTTCTTTTTTGCAATTGTTGTTTTTCTTTCATCTTAAGTTGGATAAATAATAAACCTGCATTGTATTTCTCTTGTTTAGTCACGATAACAAAGCAATAATCCTCCTAAACTATTTAAAAAGCTCTTTTCGACAGCCAAAACTTTTAATAACCATGAGAGTTTGCATTACATTTGGCTTCAAATCACAAAATGAAATGTGGTTTGACAGAAAGCTGCTTATGAAAGACAAACAGTCCCAAAAGGAAAATTGAATTGGCAAAAAGCACTCAACCAGCCACCGCATCTCCTCCAGAAGCTCCTCCAGAAGCTGCATTCGTGTTCCCCGCAGGACGACAACCAAAGAGTTCTTCTACTAAAATAACGGCGATCGTTTCAGAGACGACCCACTAATCCTGAGCGAAAAATAATGCCAAACTGCTCTCAGATCAGAGATTCAACAGCATTCATGAAGATGCCACCAACTGTGCCAGCGTTCACTTTCACACCCACAGAGACGTGGAAGACCATGGGCCACCTGTGAAGCTCTGATGGAAACATTCAGGTACGATCATCAAAGCTCAATGAATCACTTCATTGGGAAAGAGAAGAGCAAACGGAGACAGAAACGAGGGAAGAACCCTACAGCAGGTCGAGGAAGCTGTGAGACAGGCAGGACGTCCTGTTTAATGGCTCGCTGGGTGGATGGAGATACTTTGATCAGGTGATTATGAATAAAACAGAGCCGTGCTTCCACTGCGCACAGCGGACACGAATCAAACGGATGCTGTGCTTTCTGGAGATTAAACATCGCTCTGAATTCGCCAGAAAAACTGCCGCTGATGTGTTTATTCCGTGTGCCCACTTTGATGTGGACGTTATGTTTATTTGAGCAGACAAACTCCCTGACAGTCGTGGACTTCCTGCGGGACAAACAACAGGTTTGATTAGCGAGAGATTGAAAAGAACAGATGTTTAGCAGGCAGTAAATCACTGATGCCCCGAGCCATTATAATACCAGACATTATGAGAGTCGATCCAGCATTACGTGTGATGCATTATTAAAGAAAAGCAGAGAACAGAAAGCCCGAGGCATCCGCCACAGGGCGAGAAGGCGGAATAAAGAGTGCTGGGTGTCGAGGAATATCCTTTAAAGCTGCAGAGTCCCAGCAAAAGAGCTTGAGCGGTGTCTCGGAAAAGCTGTGAGAAGACTCGAGCTTAAAACAAAACCATATAAACCTGGAGTCAATGTAACCCAAGTACAACAAACTGGTTTCAGACCCTAACGGAAACAAAATGGGGTCCATCTAGACTGTGGAAACCACTTCAGGAGACACATTTACAGCAAATCATCTGCAGATATCATCGAAAACATTGTGATTTGAGGAATGCTTTGATCTCTCTTTATTTGTCCTTTTATGAATTGAGTAATAAAGTGAGGGAGAAAAGAGTATTTGAGAGAATATGGTAAAAACTACAACTCCCGAGGTGCACATCTGCTTCGTTGGATACGGAAACAGGCTCCTCCTTCTCCGGCTGTTTTCCAAGGCCTTTGTCCTTCGAATTTTATTTCTTCATGGTTTGTGTTTTTTTTTGCCCTCCTAAATTTTCTATAACAGAATATTATATGTATATGAATCTGTGCATTTAGCAGATGGAATTTGGTGGAAAAACTTGAAATTTGCCATAAAGGGTGGGGTTCATCGCTAGCAGCCCTCAAAAAAGAAGCTATTACTAGAACAAATAAGATATAATTCATTCGTTTTTGCATGTAAGTGCGACAAAAAGTGGAGGTGAATTCATTTAAAGCGTTTCAACTTTTCAAATTGGGTTAAGAAAGTTCACCAGCAGGAGACCATCAATGAGAAGGTGGTGGAGATGTCACAAGATTCTGCTCATTTGCTGAACTCAAGCTTCAGATGAAGGATCATTGGAGCTCGAGAAGGTTCTGATTGGACGCTCAGTGTTTTTTAACTTGAAACAAGCTTCAATGGGGAGCCCGTGAAAGAAGGTGAAGAGAGGAATGACGAGGGCCGTCTGGATATGTCCAGATACTGAGTGGGTAATTACTGGTTATTTGTAAATGCTTCTTTTATTAGTAATTTCTAATATATTGATTATTGTTACATTAAAGTCACATCAGTGGCATGTACCTGGAACCCAAGCACAAGAACAAACACGAGAAGCTTTAATTGGTATTTGTGAGCGAAGTAAACCTGCAGCAGATGTAAAAGCCATATGTTTGTTTATAAAAGGAGTGACTGAAACAGATGTTTCCCCTATGACACATGTCATTCTTTCTTTTCCTCTCCCGGATCATTTATTCACACTCAGATCTGAGGGATGAATACATTTTCGAGATTATTTCACAAGTTCTATTTTACTGCTGTTTAATCAAGTCAAACATTGAGAATTTAAAAAGCTTGAAATACAGTTTTTTTAATTGTTTATTCAAAAGAGCTGACGATTCTTAATGACATCCCAGCTCCTTCAGAACAATATGACCTAAAACTGATCCTTGTAGCACTCCGTCATTACTTCCTTCCAAATTCCCAACTTCCTTCATTCTTCCATCTGTCCCAAGATCCCAACTTTCTTCATCCTTCTATCCTTAACAAGTTCCCAAATTCCAACTCCCTTCATACTTCCATCTGTCTCAACTTCCCAACTTCCTTCATATTTCCATTTATGAATTAGAGTGTTTCTGAGAGTGTTCCCAACATGTTCAACTTCCTGCTTTCTCCTTCATCCTCTTCCTTCCTTCCCTCCCAGACTTCCAGAGATCGTAAGTTACTTTAATGAAGACAATTAAGGTTGAGTCTAAGCACGGCCGGATAAACAAATTATATCCCAAAACAAGGAAGCTACTCAACTAAATGTTGAACCAGTCGTTTCAAAGTAGTGAACTTATTAATATAAAAACCTAACAAGACCCCGAGGCTGTGAGATGCCTTAGAGATTTAATTCTGCACAACAAAGATTAGGAGGATGCTTCTGCAAATCTATTATTATGTGCAAAGTAATAGAAAATAACAAGGATAAGAACAGAGATGTTAGTAGCTCAAAGTATTGATGTGTTTATATTTGTCTCTTCGGAGTTCTCGCCCAGCAGAATATGAAACTGTTCCAGAACACTGCCTTATTTCACTGTCATGGACTTTGTGTCTGTGTAACTCTAGACGACTGAACAAACATCTGAGGAAGCAGTTAGAGGCACTGGTTATGGAACATTTCTTTCTGAACTTACAATGGCAGCTCTGTCAGAGAAGAAAAGCTGTCCGGGAATGGAGAAAAATCACTACCAAACACTGTGACAGAGCTGTCAGGTGAAATGTATCATGGGTAATGGTGTGGCGTGAACTTTCCACTGCCATTTAACCCAGAGAATCTTGCTGTGTTCTGCCTCTGACTGCATCATTCAGAAAAACACCTGTAACAGGAGCAAAAGGAAACTAATTACAGGTCGCCACCATGCTTTCAATCTTTCTTTTCAACCTCAAGCTCATCTCTTTCTTTCTCAAGTGAATTCAAATCACATCCCACAAATAATTCTCAAAACTGTTTGCATACATTCCATAAATTAACAACGTGAACATTACTTTCCTTCCCGTTCTGATTTCCTTTCGGTTACTTCCAGAGTTACTTCCTTCTGTTCTAGAGTTCATCGTTCTGTTCTGAATTGTTTGAAACTATTTGAAAACAGTTTATTACATCCTTCCAAACTCTTTCCTTCCTTCTTTACTTCCTTTCCTCAGCCACTTCTACATAATTCCTTCCTTGCTTCCTTCTTTACTTCCTTTCCTCAGCCACTTCTACATAATTCCTTCCTTGCTTCCTTCTTTACTTCCTTTCCTCAGCCACTTCTACATAATTCCTTCCTTGCTTCCTTCTTTACTTCCTTTCCTCAGCCACTTCTACATAATTCCTTCCTTGCAAATAAATACCAATAATGCATGTGTTAATTATTCATGGGCAGAAAATACATCTGGAATCCCTCTGCTTTATCCTGACTGCTGCTTAAACTATGATCGAAAACTTGTTATCTCTGCGTAGATGTTTAGAAGACATCGGGGCAGGTGCGTGCGGCCTCTCCAGAGTTGAGTGCCTTCCTTCCTTGTTCGGTGGGTAATGAACAGTGATCACTATTTCATTTCCCGTTCACCTCATCTGTTTGGTGCAGGCATTGCACAGTAAGAGATTTGAGAGTCGGTTGGGGCTTGTGCACACTAATATATTCATATAAAGCACATGTTTGAATACAGTAATACAGCAAATAAGTAATTTTAATTTAGATTTCTCCTTTATTGGAGGTAACATATGGCAGTGTGTTAATTTAATGCAATAGTTTCAAGTTGATAATATTTGTTTTTCATATAATTAAACCCTAATTCACATTATAATAATATTAAGTTTTTTTTTTAAATGCGATTCTCTCACAATTTTTACAGGATGCTGCCCTTCATTAACAGAAGTTTTATTTCTTGCTTCATTTAAAATGGATCTCTGTTCTCCAAGTGAAACTTCTGAAATCTTGGATGCTCTAATCCTGCGTCCCTCGAGCGACAGACAGGAATCTTGCATCTGCCACCAACACAAGTCTGTTTGTAGAGCAAAGAATAATTAAAACAAGAGGCAAAAAGCTAATCGATGGCCAGATCTGGTTTGTTTTTGTACACTGGATCTAAATGAACCTGGCACGGAGCCTGTTTATATTAAACAAAAGAAATCAGTTCAGTTCCTTTAACTAATTCCCGTTATATATAGTAGCTCAGAATTTTATTTTACTTTTTTCAAGGATTTCAACAGTCTTGAACAATTTTAGATATTTTTTTTAGATATGTTTACATTGTTCTCTGTCCACTAAAAACTGTAACCTGAACTATTTCCATTAAGGCCATCAATAAATGGATGAATTTTATTCCATTGTTGACCCTCTCAGTCTTAAAAGCAACTTTTTTTGCAGCGCTCCCCAAAGAGGTCCCAACTCTAGTCCCAAATCTAAAAATGGATATTTCCTTACAATGAATGCTCGGAATCCTTTGAAGATGAAGCAGCATCACATGGTCCGTTAATATTCATGATCAACAGATGTATGTCCAATCACTGCGGTCACAAAGATACTGCAGACTTTATTTATGGAGAAAGATGGGATTTAATTTTTATATAGAGGGGTACATTGCTCTGCACCTATAGTCTGAAGATGGTGACTTTCATCCATTGCACCTTATTATGGTACCACAACATCTGCAGCTGTTTCATTGTGCTCCCAAATACTCAGCTTCTAAGCTGCCCTCTGTAACACAAGCATTCTCATAAGTAGAAAATGTTATTAAATGTTGCTAAATGCTATTATGTTTTATCCATTCAGTTCATAGCTGACCACTCCCCTTTTCTCTCGGATTTTCAAAACTGAGGTGGGAAAGGCTCCTACTGAGTCTCAGGGGTGTTTTGACTCTTTAAAAAGTGTGTAAGAGGACCCGGGTCCACTTGGGAGAAGAGCCCAAAATGGTAAAGTCTTATTTTCGTTGTAATGTAGGAAAGTATGTTGCATCCAGCCTCTTAGATCCTCAAGACACATTACAGAAATGAAACCCCCGTCCATTTGTGGCAGATAAATCTTGCTGTAGAAAAATGAAAAGCAGGAAAAGCAGTTCTTCCATTAAAAGAAAAATCTGTCGTGGTGTTTACTATTTGAACTGCACTAAAACGTGGTGCGAGGACGACCAAAGGTGTAGATGTTTCATTACAGCATGGAATAAAGGCAATCCCGACATCGATATTGCAATGCAAAGCAAAAGTGGCCAGATTAAAATTTTGTTTACATGTTACATGCAGCGGTGCGCACTTGTATTTTCAGGGAATGAAATCGATACAATAATTTGTCTCGATGACAAATGGAGGCGCTACAGTACAGGAGCGACTGAGTGAGATGAATCTCTGTGAAACCAGAGCCAATTTTCCTCTTTCTGTGAGAGAAAAAAACACACACACACGCACACACGCACACACGCACACACACACACACACACGAGTGAACTGATTTCGGTCCGGCGGATGAGAAATTCATGTTTGTGAGAGTGTGACCTCTGACCTGTATGGCACGGACAGAATCAGCAGTGCCACCTACAAACAGGCCATTTATCTCCCCGGTGCAAGAGTTAAACAGCAGGCGGTCGATAGGACAGGAGTTAAGAGCAAGCAGGGGGTGCTGAATGTCATCATTTTAATGAAATATAGATTTGGCTCTATTAAACAGCTTGTATGAGAGACTGCTGCTCTTTCTCACAGCTAAATAAAGCCATCCATTAAAGAGAGCAGCGATCGATTGAGGGTGAAACTAACACTCAGCTCTGTGACGGGAGCACTGGTTTGCTCTGGTCTGGATGATGGATGAAGGTCTGGACAAGTAGCACAATACGGCTGCTGCGGCTTTTGGTGTTTTATGATACACGGGTGAATGTGGTGAAGTATTGTCTCGACTCGTTTGCCTCATTCCAACAACGTTTTCAAAAATCATGTCATTACCATTTATTGAAGCCTCTCCTGACTTCCATGAGATTCCATGAAAGCACTGAAGAGATGTTCTTTAGTTAGAGCTTTAATTACACATTTTTGGTTCCCCAGTCTGCGTCCCTCAATCTGTGCAACTATCCCCGTCCCATTTAACAACGTTCTCATCTTTCCACCCATGTCTTGCTTCCTCACTATGTTTGTGTACCCCATCCTCATCCCTATCCACACCCCTCCCCTCATCCTCGTCTGTCTATCTTCCTCTCATTGCCTGTGTGCCTGTCTATACATCCGTATATCCATACTTGTGTCCCCCTGTCCTCATCTGCATATCTATATCTTTCTGCTTGGGTCCTCTTTTCCTCTTTTCTGTCTGTGTTCCTCTCACTGCCTGCATCTCTGTCCATATCTCCCTGCAAGCGTACCCCTGCCCACATCTAACTGGCAATATCTCTGCTTGTGTGCTGATATACATGTCCATATCCCTTTACTATCAATCCCTATATATCCGTTTCTCTCTACTAGTGTCCCCTTTTCCTCATCTATCTACCTGTATCTCTCTGCTTCTGTCCTCTTCTGTCTGTCTTCTCACTGCATGCATGCATTTCCTCGTCTATCTGTCCGTATTTCTCTGATTGCATCCTCATCCTCATCTATCTGTCCATATTTCTCTGATTGCATCCTCATCCTCATCTATCTGTCCATATCTCTCTGATTGTGTCCCCGTCCTCGTCTATATCCATATTTCTCTGATTGCATCCTCATCTATCTGTCCATATCTCTCTGCTTGCGTCCCCATCCTCGTCTGTCTGTTTGTATCTT
>SRMA01026397.1:147264-252102 GCA_007224835.1 Danionella cerebrum
AGTTTCCGCACGGACGCTATTGAGTCACGAGCGCGAGAAGGAAAATTACATGGCAAAAGCGAAAGAGAAACCAGAGCTTGAAGACTCTCTCAACTCACTACGGTCTCGTGTTTGAGAACACTTTGGCTTCTCTGTTAAAATACATAACGGGATAGACGAGTGGATAAATTTAAAGTTGTATGTCGACATTGTTCCACGGAGATAGTTTCCGCACGGACGCTATTGACTGACGAGCACGAGCGCGAGAATCATATAAAAAGCGAAAGGGAAGCCAGAGCTTGAGGACCCGCTCACCTCACTACGGTCTCCTGTTTGAGAATACTTAACGGGGATAGACGAGTGGATAAATTTAAAGTTGTATGCCGACATTGTTCCACGGAGATCGGGCAGGCAACACATCTAACATTTTCTACTGCTGGAGATATTATAACCAGATCTATGCTCTCTTCAGAAAATGTGGATAGGTAATCTATCCTAACTGCAGTATTTCATTTTTTATTTAAAAAAAGTGTTTTTCTTAATAAAGAGTGCAATTTATTTAAAATATCACCCAAATGTGTCACTTTTATTTATTTTATGCAAGAATTCTACTGTGTATTGGCAGCTTTTCAAAATAAAGAATATGTGAAGTTCTTATTGTTTTGTACCGAACCGAATGAACCGAACCGAACTCTCCAAGACACTGTACCGAACCGAATACGATTTTAGCGTACCGTTACACCCCTACCCTGCAAGCATACCCCCGCCCACATCTAACTGGCAATATCTCTGCTTGTGTGCTGATATACATGTCCATATCCCTTTACTATCAATCCCTATATATCCGTTTCTCTCTACTAGTGTCCCCTTTTCCTCATCTATCTACCTGTATCTCTCTGCTTCTGTCCTCTTCTGTCTGTCTTCTTCTCACTGCATGCATGCATTTCCTCGTCTATCTGTCCATATCTCTCTGATTGCATCCTCATCCTCATCTATCTGTCCATATCTCTCTGCTTGCGTCCCCATCCTCGTCTGTCTGTTTGTATCTTTCTGCTTCTGTCCCGGTCCTCATTCCCATCCTCGTCCCTGTCCCCGTCCTTGTCCTCGTTTTAATCTACACTGCCAATGAATGTATAATTCTTTTCCACCAGGAACTTTTTTCCAAAATTCAGAACACTGGCGCTGCTTACATCCTATTCTAAGAACTTTTTTTATGCAAAACAACTTAAAATGTGACTGTTTATCTGCCAAGGTCATGTGTTGCAAGCACCACGCTATCCTGCCTATCCAAGCTATTATGATTAAAATCCTATCAAGCTTAACCTTTTGAAGGGTAGAGTAATTGAAATCTACAGTACTGGATGTTTTACTCCCCATCTGCACTGCAAGCACAGCGATTAGAGAAACCTAGAAGACTCTCATTACAAACACACAGAGAGAGCATGTTGTCATTATTTCAACTGCGTCCTTCACCTGCAGAGAAAACACTCTCGCCGCGATCAAATCATCCTGAGTGTTCTTAAGGATGACGGGAGGGGAAATCATGTCATGAAAGAACGGAGAAAGAGCGGCCCGAAGCTTCTCTCATGCTCTAGGAATATGATAACATGTCAAACATTGTCCTGGCACTCAGAGGTCAGGCTTCAGGAACGGCTTTTACAGCCCCGTGAAAGCATACAGGCTGTATTTAAGTGGAAGAAATGGCTTAGTAAAAGCCATCCAGAGATATTTTTAACATCTGACTGACAGCAAACTATTTGATTTTTTTCCTCTTTCTAAACGGATGCTTCTAAAACCAGCACTCTATGACAATAAAGTGAAATTATGAATCAATAACACAAGCTGCTCTAGCAAAAAACAAACAAATGGTTGAGTTGCTGCAGTGTGATTGGCTGATTAGAAATGTGCAGTAATGAGCAGTTGGAGCTAATAAAGTGGCCGTAAGTGTATATCACACATGATTACAAAAAACCTCCATACTCCAAAAGAAGTTGAGCTTGTGTAATATTTTGACTGAGTTCTCGAAATTCATCTTTTTAAAAAGTCAAATGGTTAGCTCAAGCACCTACCCGCTGTAGATCCTGAATAATACTTAAAAAAAAACCCCAACAGATTGTGTTTCAAATGATACACAAATAATTTGGCTCAGTCTGTGCTAAAGAAGTCACAAAGCACTGGGTTTTCAGCTGTCAAAAGCGTTAAAAGGCTTGTGATGTAAAAGCATTAAGAGGCTCTTAAATGAAATCCATCTAAAACCCCCAAAGCTCACTTCATCTCAACATTGACATCTGTCAGGGAAGCCCAAGAGGAAAATACGACGGCTGATAAAGAGGAAAAATGTCACCCATTAAATGTCATTTACTGTGCTAAATGCTAAAGGCAACCACCGTTCAACAAGCCCGAGCCTGAAGAAGAGCATTCCATCCACTAACTCCTTTTTAAACTGCTCCTCAAGCAAACATCAACAATGCAATCACTCCGTAATAAACTGCATTTAAAAGATTTCCCAAGCTCTGGGTTGACACTTTTAATGACCTGCTCTGTCGTCACCTGCACTCAACACATTATCAGCCAATTATCAGGAAAAAGCACAAATGCTCGAATTGTTGCGTGCGTTTGATGCTCTGCAGAGCAAACCTGAGATCTGTTTCTGTCGGGGAGCAGAAGGAGCTCAGCATGGCAGAGGAGCGAGCTGATATGTGAGAAGATTTAATGAGCAGGTACAGTACGCTCGACTGACTGAACGAGGCATATGGTAAATAAACAGAGCTATTTATTTATTAAAATCTCTCATTTCTGTTCAGATATGAAAAAGCACTAGACAGCATGTGTACCGAACCTCATTATAACAACGCCTGCAGATTATTCACATTTACTAAATCGATTGTCCAGCTGCACTGAGTCTAATTCATCGAATCAAATGTTCAGAATCAATAGACTCGCATTAAAAGTTTTGAACTGTGAATGTAAAAATGACTGTTCACAAATTTACATTCTAGCCTTTAAGTTAGCTAACCTTCAAGGAGAAGCATTAATACTGCCGTGTCAGAATACGGCTGCCATTAATAAATTAACAAGTTGAAAGTAAAAAAATAGCTCTTCTAAGTTCTTGGAGAAAAACTGTTGTGTGTAAAAATATTTGAAATTGCAATATTTTAGATGAAATTATACACGTGTTGGAGATTATTATTATTACAGTATCAAGAAACACAGCAAGTGATCTTGTAACTTTATTTGTATTACATATTTAGTTATAATAATAATAATCCATTAGCACCATCGTCGGGTTTGGTGTTGTCTGACTTGCTCTTAAATATTAAAGGAAGCCTTAGATGAAAAAATTATAGTGATATCATTGATGGATATTCAATATCTTTTGATCAATACTATATGAATAAAACCATGAATGACAAACATTAAATATTAGAATGTGTAAAACAATAAACCACACTTAAGAGTGCAAAGTGTAAAATTTAATTTATGTAGCATTTCTGTTGAGAAACAAAGGTGTGTTGTAGAATATTTTCTTCTCAATAAAGAAAACACTCTGAATAAAGTAATGAAGACTGTGGAGCAAAAAGAGCAGAAAGGACAAAAATTCCCTCCGAGTTGATCTTTTTAAAAGAACTTGTCACTTCTGGTTTGTGATGCATTTCCTGTTCTGTTTTTACAATTTTCTCTTAGAAGAGGTTGGAAAAATACAAGTATACACTTTTTAAAATTACAAACAGATAAAACTACAAATAGATGATCAAATCTATGATAAAAAATGCCATTCTTTCTCCAGCAGAACTGGAGAATTCTTCGCATGTGAAACAGCTTCTTGTCACTCCTTGGAATGAGTTTTGTTTGTGCTTGCAGGGCTGTCTGAACCCTGTGGCCTGTGCAGATGACCCAATCCGTGAGGAAATATTCGTACAAATACAATCTCTTCCTCACACCGTGATGTTTCTCATTTAATGAAAGATGACTGAACTAATAATAACTTGAACTCCGTGATGGCCATAGTGAATGCAACTAAAACATAGCCATAGTGAGATATTTCCCAAAAATGTAAATGAGTTGTTTCAGTCTGATTTACAAGGTTTATCCAGAGCTGCTTGGATACAGGTCGGGTCTCACCTCTCCTTCAGTGAAGAAGGTTCTTATCGATGTCCTTCCGTCTGAGAGCTCAGCTGGTGTCTAAGAGCTTCCCTGCGTGAGACAAGACAGACACTAATTCACATTGTGATCAGAGACAGACGTGCAAGTGAGGTTACCAGAGCGACGGCCAAATAATGAGGAATTCAGTTCCAGACCAGCAAACACAGACAGCATGGAAATTCACTAACCACTATTTGTTATGAGAGAGCCGTGACCGAAGCCGAGTCTAGATGTAAACTGAAACTAGCAGACAGACATACTCATTAACACACCACTCTCACTCTATTAGACGCATCAAACTCACTCACTGAAAGAATGAGAGTCCCTTATTCTTTCCTCACCTTCACTTCAGACGGTGCCATCAGTAACTTTCATTCTTCTCACCAGAAGTTGCCACTCTCCATTCATAAGAAGCACAAAAACGCTGAGTCATAACACAAGCAGCTTTGGCAAACATGGTAAGAACACATTGTTTATTTGTTCTCATGGCCCCAGGACATAACCCCAATCGCCCACCCACCCACCACCCAAAGAGGTCAATAGGGGCTTTGCTATTTCAAAGCCAATGGACCAGTGAGAGATGAAGGCTTGCAAAGGGCTGCAACGAGTTTGACTTTAAATCAGATGGTGAGATTCAGCAGACAGACTGCTTTTGTGTATTACACTTAAAAACTTCACAAGCTCTCAAAGCAGAACACCTGCAACATCTAGAGATCATACAGCAGCAGCCAGTGCATCACCTGATCAAACTGTTCTAAACTGTCCTCCATGATAAACTGTTCTAACTCCTTGTAGAAAACAAAAGGAATTCACAATTCAGTCCTGAAAACATGAGACTTTTGATGCTGGTTAGGAGTCACCTTTGCACACCACTACAGAACACCTATGTGGTAACCCTGCAGTCAATTTCATTCCCAGTTAATGCAGACAGCTCATAGTTTTGATCGTTGTTCTTGCAGATTGCTCAAGAGTAGCTCAATACTCGAGAGACCGCAGTCCTTCCATCGCAGTCGAGCAGCTAACAACCGTTCCAAATTTCTGCCGAGGAAACCCATTAAGGGCGAGTCATGCATAGTTGATGGAGCGTCTCGTGCAGGCGGGCTGTACAACGGATGGATTGCTCCGAGGAACTGATACACTCTCGACGAGTGGATGAGATTCACTCGTTTCTGGGTCACTCAGCTCACCATTCTCTCCAGCTAGTCATTTACAGAGGACACCAAGAGGGTCCTTCACACATTTGTAGGGCACAATCATTGACTTCCGACAGAAAATTATTCTCCGCCTTCTCAAAACATTAGCACAAAATAGACTCAAAACAACACAATCAGAATGATATTATTACTTTTATGCAAATATAACATCTTCAAAGCTGCTCAGGTTTATCTGATCAAATGTATAGGATGCATGTGTGAGCCAGAAAGCAATAAATAAATAACTAGAGAAAATAGAAATATAACTGGAAGCAAGAGGACATGGTTAGAAAATCGCAAGGCAACGAAATCGCTTCGCGAATCAAATCTACTGCAAATCAAAATGATTTCTGTTGTTGTTGTTTTTTGCACTGCAAACTTGATTTTCAGTTGTGAGTTTTCACCGTAAAAACCTCTTCTTTTAGTGATTAACTTTTTTAAATTGTAAGGGGCTTTGAGAAATGCAATTGCAAACAAACACAAAAGTAAAACAAAGAAAAGATAAAGAAATTAGAATAAAAATGAACAAAATATCAATTAAAATCAGACATTCTGTCTGAATCCCAGATGACAGACTTTAGTTCACCTGCAAATGCAGAACCTTGATCCATTTTCTTAACCAATCATGCATCTCCGTGCAGAGCTCTACCAAGGACACCCGCTCCAGGGTGGGCACAGCACCCAGCAGCACAAATGCAACCAGCCATGAAATCATCTCTCCCCACTTAAAAGCGCTAACATGGCTTTTTAATGACGAGCCAATATCTTTTATACACCCCATAAGCTCAATGGCTGAATTTAATGCATATTTAAAGCTTGAAGAGGGGGGGGGGTTCTCTGCTAGAATACTCTGTGATACCTCAGTATTTGATGAATTTTAAATAAAAATTGTGTTTTTCAAATGTCAAACTTTCTCCATCTTGCACAAGTAGTAAGGAGCCAATCAGAGCAGAGTGGGCGGAGCTAAATCAAACAAAACATTCACAGCCGTGACAGCTTCTGACTGTGCTGTAATGGACCTAATGGAGCTCCCCTGTAGCTCCAGGTCTCTCTCTCCTGATAATGGACATTGTTGTTACCTGACAATACACGGCGCTCTTGAGCGCAGGAGGTCAGAATCCGCGCCGATCGCTGCAGAATAACAGCCATGACTCAGAGCTGTAATTAAAGCATTCGCTCAAGACTCCTGCTGCTGGTTTTTGATGGGGAATCTAATGAGGTTAGATGGAGAACAACATAAATCACATCAGACATGCATTTCCCACGCAACCTCACGTTAAGAGGTTTTCTGATCCATATTTCAGAGTAGGTTTCATGCAGGAGAATGTTTTTAAAACCAGTTTGGAATCTATTCAGCAGTTCTCCACATCTCGCGATAGCTTTGTTAGGATAACTGGCCATTATGGACGGGTCATTAATTAAGCAGAAAAAGTTCAATCTCTGCTCCAGAAGTTTAGAGCATGTCTCTGAGCTGTTTGCCGTTTGTAAGCCACTACTTCTTCTAGTGACTCGACCGCGCAACTCGTTTTTCTTCAAGGGTTTCTTTAATGTGCTCCAGAGAGCCCTGTATTTCAGCTGAAGTTATTTGTGGGTTTTTCCTTGCATCCCTCACAACTTTTCAGGCAGTTCGTAATCAGAGTTTGAACACTGCTGATCGGCATTCCCAGATCTTTTTATATCCCTTCCCTGTTTTTTACGGTTCAACCACCTTTTTCTGTAGATCCTTCAGCAGCTCTTTTGCTTTCTCCATCGCTCAGAATTCAGAAATGTTGGCGCATCACTGGATGAAAGAGGCAAGGGTCGATCAGGAGCCTAAACTCAGAAAACTTTTCTGCACAAACCACCTGACCCCATTCTCTGGGTCATTCTCTGTAATAAATGGCTGGTGTTGTGTTATACAAAATTTCTGAGCACAATTTTACACAAATATATTTACACCCTTAAAAAAAGTGCTGTTTCGGTGCCAAAAAGACGGATGCTACAGAGTTATGCATATCAAATGTTGTTTGTCAAGCAATCTTGTGTTCTCAAACAGTGCTGTCTGGATTTAGCTCACGGTTAAGTGCTGCTATTCTGTCAATCTGTCCAGAAAAGCCTGTCTCCGAATGAGCGAAAGAGAGATTCTCTCTCTCTCTCTCTCTCTCTCTCCCTCGAGTCCTGACAGGGAACGTCCATTAAAACTGAACGCTTGACAGATTATATTTCACTGTTCAAACAAGTCATTATTCCTCCATTACTGAAATTAATAAAGTTTTTATGGGTCCAAATGTTTAGATTTAGCAGGACACTAGATCCCAGTGAAATGGAAGAGGACCACCTGATCTTATTTGACATGTTTTATATTAATGCTATCGAGCATGTTTCTAATCAAACAGAGAAAGAAACATAAGTAAATTCCAAAACTTTCTTTTTAAGTTTCATGATCCTTCTCCAAGTCATTTCCAAGCGTTTATCCTGGACACGAGACAGGATGAAAAACACGACGGGAGTCAGGCATGTTTTTACAAAGTGTTTTAATAGTATCATTAAAATGCTGTATGTTCAGCAGCCCCTGCCTCATGGGAATAATATAAAGCTCGGAAAAAAACGAGGTGCAAGCCTCTTGGCGCTGAGGGCTTCTGTAGCTAAAGCCTGTGAATGGAGCAGCATGGAGCAAGCTGAGCTTTTAAGTGCAATTAAAACCATAGCAGGGAACCATACAGCACCAGCACGGCTCCATATGACAGAGCCGTACATACTGTATACTGAAATAAAAGTTTCATTCCAACAAATAGAAGCCAGAAACCTGAACCTGACTGTCTGAGAGTGTTCCACTTTCTGTGTTTCTTTTCCCAGTAGTACGTCTCATTAATCATCGCAGGTTTGCATGGAGTCTAGACAAAACCATTTTTAAATGGCACAAATTTAATGGAAAACAATGTAAATTAATGTTTTGTATTAAGTGATGTTTGGTAAACTAGTTTCAGGAGGATTAATCAGGGCATGTCATCGGCTGCTTGCAATCAAGCCATCACTCTCTCAATATTTAAGCCTGTCCTATCTTCCTCTCTTTGACTTAGTCCGAGCTTCACCCACCTCACACCCCTTCTCCTCACTAGGGAGGATGGGGGTATAACGTGATCAAACAGCTAGTCTTGTAGCCTCGCCACCCTATGCTTACTCCATGGCAGACCCTGGTGGTGAACTCGTGAATAAAACTTATACAACGGTTAAATTTTGCATTATTATGATGACTTAATCATTTTTTACTATATGTTTTAAATATTTGAGACTAATTTTGTAAAGACATTAAGTGTTTAATGTAAACGACACAAATTCATGAACATGTTGCAGATAGAGAAGCATCCCGTGGCTAGAGAAACGTGCTGCAAACAGAGAAATGTGTAACAAATGGAGAAACAAGTGTTGTGAGATTGCTGCTCTGCATGTTTCAATATTTGTTTGCAGCAAATGTGTTGAAATGATGCCAATGTTTTCTTTATTTGTTGGTGTTTCTATTTATGAATGTTAAAAATTAAATGGTCAACCTTTTTTACCTTTCCCTGGCGGACTTTCACACAGTGACCTCTTTTGTTCTGATCCATTGCTTTACTCTGACCCAGGCTTATTTGTGACAGTTTTAAACGAAGATGAATGTGTTCAAGAGCAGACGGCATTATTTACCGTCAGATCAGCGAGTGAAGTCAGCACAAATGCTCCACTGTTTCTCATCTGCACACAGGTACAGCGCAGGGATCCTCAGTCAAGGCCTGTGACTCAGCATCAGCGTTTTATTCATTTGCATGATCCACTAGGGAGACATTTCACAGCTCAAATAAAGGGAACCGATACAGATACTGTTATTTATGAGCTAAAGCATTTCACTTAAAACAAGTTTCATAACCGACTAGATTAGTGGTCAGATTTATTTATGCCCCTCCACACATTATTGGGTAGTTAGCCTGATGATATGTGGATAAATTGTGCCAAAATGTATTTGGAGCACCTATGATAGTAATTTCTCATTGAAAAATAATCTCCAGCTGAGAGTCTAGTGTTCAGAGAAGCCACTGAAGACATATATTAAATATGACACAACTGTATCCCCATCGCAGATAGATCTTCTGTGGTATTCTATATCCAAACTGTGCAAGGCTGGGTACAAACCTTATGTTCATTTTAGGAAGCACTTCCACAAAGCAATCCGAGCGCTGTCGATTGCTGGTATTTAAGAGATCAGATATTTGTAGAAACGTTTTATTTATGAGATATAAGATATAGCATTATTAATTCATCGCGAAGTCTGTCTGCCCTGTGCTGGAGTCACAGTTATCATTTAAGAGAGACAGACAGGTAACGGCGCCTGCTCTTCTGATGTCACCATTGTGAGCAGCGGTGTCATATATTCCAAAGTTCTTCTTACACTGAAAATGATTTGAGGCCTCTGATTGGTTAAAATAACTTCAGTGTTAGCAGCCAAGCCAATCGGTGGCAGAATGATTCAGTCAATGCTTCATGTCGTGTTTTCAAGCAGCAACCACCTGCTTTTCCCTTATGATGCATAATAGGGAAGGATTGATCCTGATTCACTCCAGAAGTGAAATTCCCTACTTCACGGCTAAAAATAAATAAATGAAGGGTTGGGGAGCAAGGGGGAAAAAAGCTTGGACGGAGTCAATGAGTGAAAGTTGGTTTTATGTGTTTGTATAGAGATATATATAGACATGACATAATTGGTAGATTCTGTGTCACACCCTAATATTTCCTCCTGTAATCTGTCTAACCTCAAATGCTACTTTACGAGGATTATGTTGCAAATAGAGAAACGTACAGTGAATAAAGAAACGTGCTGCAAATAAAGAAACATGCTGCAACCACCGCTTTCCCCTGTGGTGCATAATAGGAAGGAACTGATCCTGCAGTTCATTGACTGACCACTAGAGACTGACTCCAGAACTGAAATTTCCTACTTTGGAGATTTTTTTTTTTTTCAATGAATATCTTTTTTAACTACTTTGTTTATGTTATATTAGCCTTGCATTTTTTATGTGGTTTCTAAGGTGACTAACCGTATGAAACCAATCAGGTATCTTCATGATGCCCACGTGGACTTTTTTTTTAAAAGTATTAATAGAGACGTACAGCTATGAGAAATATTTGACAAAGCATGTACTGATTGAAATAATATCTGTTAAGTGATTAGACAAGACCAAGTAACTAAAAAAAATAAAATCTGTTTACAGCAAATCAGGAAGATACAACAGACGGAGGGATCTGACTGGCACTCAATTAATCAATGATTTTGAAGTCTTTCCATACATACTCACAAATTCAGAATTCTAGCACTTAAACTAAAAATATTGCATGTGGAATCTTACATAATTCATATTAATGTCTAAATGATTACATCCAATGCCTGTAAAACCCTTGGGACTGAGCTTAAATCTGAAACGTATTGTACCACAGGAAAGGTTTGTTTTTGAAGCTAAAAAATGGGATTGTCGGCATTAGAAATGAAGTAACAGATTCTGTCATTTCCAAAAACCCAACTGGTGTCACTCACATTAGGGGTCACTGGCAGCAAAAACAAAGGGTTGGAAACCAGCTTGTTTTGATGAGCTGCTGTTCTCTGCAGAAAGCTCGTGATGCAAAGAACTTCTCCCTTTCTCTCTCGAGCAGAGAGCACATATACTTTCTTCCTCTTTCCTGGATTCCTGACGGCCACACAATAACACAGATGGATAATATGCTGTTTTTCTGTTCAAATGTGCCTCACTCTGCTGCAAAAACACACATTGGTTTTATTTATTGAAGCAATATTGCCCACAGAGTCGGCAGTACTCGTTTCAGGAGTACACTCAGCATGGATGAATAGCAGAGGCAATAGAAGTTCGAAAAGAGAACGGGGAAAAGGGACTTTTTCTTCTGGGGAAAAAAACTCTGTTTCATCATTTCCATGAATTTTGGTCGTGTATATATATATATATATATCTTTTCTTAAATCTATACATGATTTCCTGCCTATCAAAGATGTTGCTAAAAATGCAATTTTCCCACTGTGGGAAAAATAACGGCTCTTTATTCGTATTATTTTGTGAAATACAAACGATTGAAGTTCCTTTCCTCTGTATGAGTGCAAAGTGGATTAGTTTTCTGTGTCTTAGGTTATTAAATAAATCCTCAATGAATTTGAGGAATGAGGTACTGTCTAAAAAAAGTATCTTGAGAAACAACTACAATTGTGTTCAAAACTGTCCAATGCATTAGATATAACTGGAGGACAGTGGAGACACGTCGTCTTCGAGGAAAAAAATGTTGCCAGAAAAAAAAATACTGAATGATCATCAATCCCTGAAATGTTTGGTGAAATAAAATGGAAAACCACAGTAGAACTCAGGGCTTTGTGAATTTGATAGAGGGCATAGCGATTGAAATCTGGAGCAATGGAAGAAGGTCATGTGATCGGATGAGTCCAGATTGACTCTGTTCCAGAATGATGGGCGCATCAGGGTAAGAAGTGAGGTAACCATCATAACTACTGTGCAAGCCTGTGGGGGCGGGGCTATGATCTGGGGTTGCTGTAGTGGCTCGGGTCTAGGTTCACCAACAGAAAGTGCTCAAGGAACAGGGTCAGCTGACCCCTGAATATACCGAATGACAGCACAGCAAATTTCAAGATGGCAATGCCAGGATAAATCAGGCTCGAATAGTGAAAGAATGGTTCAGAGACACAGAGTCCAGACCTTGACCCCATTGAGAATCTTTGGGACGTTCTGGAAAAGGCTTTGCGCAGAGGTCAGACTCTCCCAGATCTTGGTGAAAACTGAAAGCAACACTGGATGGAAATAAATGGCATAGCAAAACAATTCCACAACGAATGCATGGCGTTATCAAAGCTAAAGTTGGTCAGACACTTTCGCCGCCCACCAGGGTTTGGAAACACTGCAAATACATTCAGGAATCACCTGCAACTTCCCTCATACCGTTTCCTCAACTGCTTCATACATTTTTAAAAAGCTTCCAATTCTTCTAGAGCCAATAAGGGATTATATGGTCAAAGGTTGAGGGGCTCAGAATGTTCCAAAATCTGAGACGGATGCTTCTGGAGCTCCAAGAGGAGAGTTAGCCAAGCTCGTCGTCCATCTCTTGATCTCCCAACACGGCGGATCAGTTGTTCATGATAATCAGCATGTGAAACAACTTCTGGGACAGAGACAGAGCCAATCAAATCAATGTCACCTTGGACCATCACTGGATATGATCTGCCTGGTTCAGGCTTCAGGGGAAACAAAAGAAGAGGGAATAAATAAAGCCAGAGAAGCTTGAGAGAAAACGAGAGCGATCAGGCTTCAAAGGACGCTGGGAATCATGTAGGATTGGAGCGAGCGAGCAGGAGACGAGCGTGGTTATCGTATCTCTCCTTTGAGAGGATGTCACTGCTGTTTTTCTTTCCTGCACGTCTGGATATTGATCACCCCGAGTCAGAGTCGTTGACAAAATACTCTTTATCTGCCAAGAAAACCTCTCAAGGTGAAACGGAGGAGCAGAGGACGTTCTCCCTCAACAAAATCCATCAACATTTTTTTTCCAGCGACTTTAAATTACCACTGAGGCATATTTTAATTTCATTTAGACATTAAGAAAATGACTCTGGGAGCTGGTTTGAGTCCTGAAGGATCTCTAATGACATGATAGCGTCTGTCAGAGTCTCTGCGCACAGAAAAGCCCTGCAAGACGTGCTTAATGAAATCTCTGTGTTATTAGCTCTGTTCAGCAAAATACCTCTAATGGCTAATTATGTGCAAGCAGCAGATGCAGAACCATTGGTGCCTGCTTTGTTTACGTTAAAAGTCTGCCATAAAAGCCTATTATTACATCGGAGGTCACTGGAAAGTGATCAGTCATTCAGAATTAAATAGAATCGGAATAATTTGAACATGACAGATGGATCGGAATGGGGTCTCATTTAGTAACTATTAGCCCCTAACGGTGAACTCGATTAGAAGAAGACTCGAATCCCGAGCTATGCTCAGTTTGAAACCTTGGAAACCCTGATCAATCAAAGAAGTACATGACGGCATTAACCCTAGATGATTTACACATGAACACCAGCAATGGTTTCGGTATTATAATGAGGGGGTGGGGCACTTCCTGCTTCATGTGGATGATTAGATTTCTTCTACCGTCACTTAGTCGGGGCTGGATTGCGAGCGATAAGCAGGGACTTCCCTCTTTTCCAGCTCCAGCTCCACAAGAACACAGAGGTGAGAAAAAGAGACAATCTCTCCAATGGGTCCTAGGTCTTTCCTCCCCAGGGAGGTGCACGCCAAAGGCCTCTGCTCTCGATGTGGAGAAGCAGTGGCTCTACTCCATGCTCACCCCGAGTCTTTACCCTACAGATGCGGTTGGGATCTTGGCCTTTTAGTCAGAGATAAAGGTAGGAATGCAGATTGACTGGGACATTGAGAGCTTGTGGTGGCAGCGCTTTGATCCGGGGCTGCTGTGGTTGGTCAGGTCTAGGTTCAGCTGAATGAGGATGAGGTCAGCTACTAAATGACCTGGTGATTCCCAGTGGCACGGGCATATTGTAAAGGAGTGGTTCAAGGAGCAAGAGTGGAAACCATTGAGAATCTTTGGGATATACCAAAAGATTACCACCATCAATGCAAGACTGGGGTGAAAAATTGAGAACTTGCAGCTGCTTCTTTACCATGATGAACCAGTAGAGCGCCAAAGCTACCAGTACCTGGTTTAAGGATCATGGTATCCTTGTTCTTAATTGGAGAGTAGTGTATTGCGATGAGGGAGCTGTGATACACCAGACACAACAATGCAGAACAGCTAAGGGCCACTACCTGTGCCATACTCGAAAAGCATTGAGAGCTGCACGTGGCCAGGAAACATCTAGCTGCAGTTTAATATATATATATATATATTCAATATTAGCGGTTGGGTGGTGTTTAATCAATTCTTCCATAATTAATTTCACATATAAGTGACACTCAAACCCTTCCATCCTCATACACTTCCCACCTGAGAGCTCAATGTAGTCAGAAGAACAAGCTTTGCAAATCAACCAGCCCTGAACAGCAAGGTAGATACTCAAACCCCTGAAACATCAAGCAAATGGAGACGTTTGCAACTCTGGACTTTCACTATTTGCCCCTGGATTGGCTTAGCACCCCCGTAGAGGACTGGACGGGTCTCTTTTCACCTGCTTCAAATCCATCTCTCCATACACAGTGCACTTATCTGGAATGAATGATGCTTTCTGAAATGAAAAACCTGTGATTAGAAAGCCTTGATTTAATTACAAACTTGTCTGAGTGAACATGTGAACAGACACAGCGACGGCTGGTTGACAACTCCCCGTATTTCCATATTCCCCCTGACACCCGTCACATCCCCTTAAGAAATAATACATCTCTCACTCTTTACTAAAAATACCTTCGGGAGAGAAATGTGCGAGGCTGAGAAATCTATAATTAATGTCGTCATATTTAGCAGCCGTTGGAAATATGATGTGCTCCCCGCTCTTGTTTTATTTCTCCCTCTCTCTTTGATGACTCTGGCTTTTATAGCGAGGAACCTGAGAACCCCAGCGTGAAGGAGCTCAGGCGTGAATATCATCGGAGCATCCCAGATTTGTCTACAATTCTATTATGTGTTTGACAGCTGACTCAGGTAATTAGTAACCGAAGGATGCTCCAGCCTGGAGTGTGTCTGCATGTGTGCGGTGGGGGAAGAGGCTAATTCAGACAGAATAGCGGACTACGGTTGGGTACCACATGTCATGAATGTTGAGTACAGGTGTGGCTCCGGCAGTGATGAAACTAGAGCTTGACCCAGTAACATTCAAACACTACCAGATTGAGTCTCTCCTGAACTGGCCTTTGATTCAACACAGGGGTTCTTGCTTCCATTTTTTTTTATAGCGGTGGTCATTGTTAACAGTGGGAGCACAATGAAGCAGCTGCAGATGTTGAGGAATTGGCTCATACATTTCAGTTACCACTGAACTACATGCTGTCCCACTCCTCACCGAGATCAAGAGAAACGTATTAAGCTCAGTTTTATTTATTAGACATTAATCCATCTGTTGCCTGGTCGCCCGTATGGAACTATTTCAGTCATGTCTAGTAACAGTGGAGTGATGCACGTAGACTCCAACCTTATACGTTTTATAGTTCTACATACCAGTGTTTATTATTAGATTTGTTCATTAAATTAAAAGATATTTGACTAATTTTTATGAGCAATAAACCCACAGGCCCTCACCGCGTCTTTCTCCAAAACACATCAGATACCTCTTCATCAACCAATTGAAAATCCAAAAAATAATCATTGAAAATAATAAAACGATCCTGACAGATAAAAATAGCCTGCGCCCAGAGCCATGTTCCTGAATAAAAACATCACTGATGCTGTTTTAACAGAACCGAGATGTGAGCTCGTCTCGTTACCTGTAAGAAACAATTCTGAAAGGTACGTTTCCTTTTAAAATCTGAATAAATTGAAAATCTACCTTTTTACTGTTGAAAAAAAATTAAGTAAATGGTTCAGGTTACAGTATTCAGCAGACGGTAAACATGTTTAAAAAGGAATCCATCCTGTTTTTAAATGATCATTTGTGCACCGGTAAAGGAGGCAACCCTTTTAATTTCCATTATGTTAATATAGTATTCTGTAAAAAGTGGTGGCAAATCTTTTTCATTTCACATTTGTGTTTTAGACTCCCAAAACCAAATAACGAACCTTTCTCAAATCACAACAGGGGTTCTATAAGGTTATTCGTTGCTCATCTGAACTAGTTCCCGCTTTATTTGCGCTGCAAGCAGCAATCGTACATGAGGATAGACAGATTCCTGACAGCGTTAGCCGCAAGCAGACTCAAGGTAACGAGCACAGTCGCTCCAGACAAACGAGCGCATGGGTAACCTCCCGCCACGATTCCCCTTTGCGAATGGAACGACTGAGTTTCACCCAGAGAGAGCAGCCGTTATGAAGAGGTGAGGGACTATAACTGGCAATATGCTTCTAAACCTCATTAATGCAGTTCACACAGCTTCTGCAGCAAATTGACCATGTGTGCTCATTAAAATACGCTTGACCTTACACCGACACACTCGCTCTCCGTTGATTTACTCTCGCCATCTTAAAATGCAACCTTTCCACCGGATTATAACCATGTACAAAAATCCATCAGCTCAAGTAAACAGTCCATCAATCCCATCCTCATTGGCCGCCGCTGGATCATCCACGAGACTGTTGTACACGGCGGGGACCAAAGGGCAAACGCAACTCTTCACACAGCCTCGAGTGTGAAAATGAACGTGTGGTGTCCAATTCGAAGGTACTTGTTTCATTAGTCAATCACTCAGATGCTATTACACGCGCGGGTCACACAAACACTCCCTGGGCTGTGTCTATTTATTGCAGGCCTGCACCGCCTGGCTGACGTGCCGTCTTATGGCCAGTAATGAGTGTAAATGGTGTGTGTTCTGATTGACTCTGGCAGGAAGCTGATATTCCTGGAGAAGTTTAACAATCGCAGGCTGATGTGACCTGGCAGTGCACAACATTGGATCTGGAGGTGAAATCTCCTTTTGGCAGATTCGTCCCGCGGCACATGGCAATTAATAACTGACCTTTCATTTCTGCACGTGTCTCAAACACCCGTCAAATCAACAAGATGCCAAACCGTTTCACTATTGAACGCTGTATTTCAGTGAGAAAGCTGCGATGCGCAGCCGTGTCGAAGACGCTAATGCTTTGTAGTCTACCGTAACGTTTTCCAACGCGTTCCATTATTCATTCTCTGTTTTACCAGATGTTTGTCATAGCCAGCCGTTATATCCCACATTTTAAGAATGTACAGTGAGCTCAAAGAGTGCTTGATTTTCCAAATCATCGAGGGGTCTAGAATTTTCAGGTTCTTTTTGAGTTCACCATTTCCTTTTCCTCCGCTCTCTAATGCACCTGTCAATCAAAGAACAAATTCAATTTAGTCTCGTTTGTGTGGACATAAAGAGGGCATGGCCGTGTCAGAAAAGAAGGCGTAAACTGCCATCACTCCCATAATAATGCATTTTAAAGAGCTTATTGCCAGTACGAGGTTAGAGTGATCGGTCAGAGAGATTAGACGCTTCTTTTAGCTCTTGTCGCCCCGAGGCTTTCTGAGCTCTGATATATTTATCAAATAAATTCACATTTTCTCTTCTTGGATTGGGAGAATTACTTTAATTAATTATATTAAAATAATGAAAATAGCACAAAATAAATGGGTTGTAGGGGTTAAACAGCATCACATTAATCAAATGAAAGATTCTTTTAGACAGGAAAGTGGAGAGAAACCGGAAATGAGTGGAGATCGAAAGAGATCTTTAATCGAACCCGGGTCACCCTGCAGAACCTTGCTCAACTCCATCTCAAACATCATTAGTAAAGCATCGCAAAAAGAAAGCTCAGCAATAAACAGAATTCTGTGGAATTTCCCTGAATCGAATTCTACTTCCTGTATTTCCAAATCACTTCCAACTCTGTTTCCTGTTGTTGAATTCTATTTCCTTCCATAGGGTTCATTCCATTGACTGTAGTGAACATGGACGAAGCATTCGTGATGTCACCCATTGGTTTGATTCACCCAGAGTGACATGAAACTTAAAAGCAATCGCCTTCGTGAAAGTGTGTCGAAATCGAAAATGGGCAAGAGATCCAGAGAGGCGGGGCGTGGGCGTGGAAACCACACACTCCACAGTCTAACACCACACACACATAAAGAATCAACCGACAGTAAAATCTAAAAATAAAAAAACACAAGGAGTAGCCGAGTTCATCAGATGATATGAGCTGGAATGAACCACACCAGACGATTGGGACGCCGGGACGTGACTGGCTGAAAGAACTGTCAATCATCTGCCCGTCAAGAAACCATGCAGTCATAAAATGGATAAAGCTTGAATCGATTACAGATAACTCGATCACAGCTGCAGACCTGGTGACCAATGGAAATGCTTTAGATTTGATCCAAATGTTGCTCAAAAAACCTCCCTGACAATAAGTTCTCAGCACGGGTCACATTACAAATCGTTTTAAATTAAGATCACCAAACGCTAGGCAAGTTGCTTTCAAAAACTGTCCGTTAGCCAGAATCAAGTGTCAGGGAAAAGGGAAGAACACAAGAAAGCTTTCAGGCAGATGGAGACCCGGACTGGGGGAGACAGCGACTTTCCAAATGCAGAGAGACAGGTGCAAAAATCCCATTCAGACTCATTAGGCTGTGACATGTCACGGCGCTAAGACTGTTAACGCGACTCGGCTGGCATATGAATTCTTCAGCTGCTGGTTGTTTTATTCATGCTGACGTGTGCCAGAGACATGTTCCTCCCAGACACCTGTGATTGAGGTAAGCCGAGGGTCACCACCCGTGGAAAACACAGAGCTTAGCATTCTTCCTCCGCTTGATGGCTTTCAGCTTTCAATAAACAGATATAAATCTTTCATTAGAGGAAACGCTGGATGCCCGGTTGCCTTTGTCGGCTCCTGTCAGTGCGAATGTCTGATCGTAGATGTGCCGTTTTGAAAGGCGTATAATTATTGCTTCATTTTTACTTTTGGAGAACAACTTTGCAGTATGAACTATTACATGAATTATCTTTTAAAAGACTTCCGGGCAGCTCAGAGGTTCATGCGGAGTCCATCAACAACTGAACATCCCTCTAGCTTTAGCTTTGCCTCCCTTTGAGGGAAGTCTACACACTACATAATTTAAAAAGATCTTGTGACGTAAACGAATGCTCATAATTAGTATATTTTAACTCATTATGCTCAGTGAAACATGTTTACACCCCCTCTCACTTACAGAGTCCGACCTCAGCCAATCAGGAACTTGCATTTGCAGGACGGTGTAATTAGAAACAATGGTGTTTTCACTTTTCTGTCAAGATTTACGATCTGACTGTTCGTTTTATTGGGTCCGTTGAAGGATCAGACACCTCCAAACCTTCAACTCAGCGGCCAAGCGGATCTTGGTGGAATTTAGAAGGGGCCACATCGCTCCTATCTTCACTGGCTCTCCACTGCAGCCACTGTCAAGCTCGAAACACTGATGCTTGCACACAGAACAGTACCTTCACAGTCATAAATTCAAAAAAACTACAGGTAGAAAAATTGCTCACCAGAACTTCATCTTTCACATTTCCTGGCTGGCAGGTGCAGTCTAAATCCGGAAAGCAGAGTCTTTTACAACTTTTAAATATCCCGAGAGCACTCTGAAAACCTCGGAAGCACTGTATCGATTCTGAATCTGCCGGAGCCTTTTCTGTGTGCACTTCCTACGGTGATACGGCTCTTTTTTGCATTTCCTCCCGAACTGTAAGTCGCTTTGGATAAAAGCTTGTGCAGCTAAATGCATAAATGTAAAGTAAAGTGACTTAATAGAACAAAATTAGTTCAGTGGCTCAGACAGGCCAGCGGAAACAAAACAAGAAACATAAAACCTAGTAAATATAGTACTAAAAAAAAATAAATCACAATAAAAAAAAATGTTTTTGCTCCGATAGCAGTTGAACAAGCACAGTTGTGTTTCTAGGCCAATGTATGCTGAACAGGAAAGCTTTTCAATAGCACACCAAAAAAAAACATTCCCTGAATATTTCTGAAAGAGAGGGGCTTCTTATTCGTCGCAATCATTTCAATACACTTCACAATTTCTGGTGCATGGCAAGCCTCTAGCGTAGAGCAGCATGGAAGACACCTCTGCTCCTGATTCGTGTTATTTTCGTACTTGACTTCTGCCGCTGCTCTGATTAGTCCATCCATCAGATAGCCATGCACGAGTAAATAAGCTCAATCCACACCATTCTGTTCTCGTCCAGTGACCTGAGAGATAGCTATGATGATCCTCTTCACTCATTCCAAGTGGATGAAGTCATCCAGAGCCTATCTCGTAATAATGATAAGGAATGGGAAAGAAATACGGTGTAACTACCCAGTCAGTGTTATCAATCACAGCGCTCCGACAGGCTCTTTGTCATCAATTAGCTCAAAAGCATCTGATCAGACCATGACTGTCTCTCTCTAGCTGAGACTCCTTCAGCAGCATTAATGGAATTTTAATTCTCCTCTGTGGGGATTCACCTAAAGAGCAGGTCCCAATTAGAATGAAGTTAATACAACTAATCTCACGGGGACCATGATCAATAATCCGATAGGTGGAGGACAATTCACTTGATGACTTTTATTCAAGGAATAAAATATGTTTCAATAAATCCTCTGCAGGTTAATATTTGGATGATGCAGATTCTAAACAATGTCAGCTTTTGTCTTTGGTTAGCAGCAACTATTTCAAATTAAGAATGTATTGTAATCGATTATAATTCGAAAGCAAATGAGTGGCATTTCCTCAGCCGATGCGGTTTGTTTCTCCTCTGACATATTCGACACAGAAAAACTGAATAATGCAATTCATGGTCGTTCAAAATGAACAAACATACTATGTATTCTGAAAATAGGTCCTTACAACACTTTCGAAACTAAAAATTACAACATTACTAGCCGAGTACATTTCAAACAGTTAGCTAGCATTAGCTTAGCTGGGTACATAGCAATCTGTTTGCTGACATTATTTGCTAAACACATTTCAAACTGTCAGCTGAAATTCTTACTATGTTTGAGTTTGTTAGCTAACATAGTTAGCTGGTTATATCACAAAATGTTAGCTAACATTTCTAGCCGAGTACATTTCAAACAGTTAGCTAGTATTAGCCTAGCTGGGTGCATAGCAATCTGTTTGCTGACATTATTTGCTAAACACGTTTCAAACTGTTAGCTAAAATTCTGACTATATTTCAGTTTGTTAGCTAACATAACTAGCCGGCTACATCACAAAATGTTAGCTGAAATTACTAGCTGGGTACAATTCAAACTAACTACAATTAGCAGCTGAGTACTTTTTAAACTTTTAGCTAACAATATTAGCTGGCCACATTTCAATGCTAGCTAAGATTACCCGAGTACAGTTACTAACAATAATAGCTGTATATGTACATTTCAAATTGTTTGCTAAAATTAAGAATACATTTCAATTTGTTAGCCAACATAACTAGCCGGCTACATTTCAAAATGTTAGCTAACATTGCTAGATGGTTACTGTTAAAAATATTAGCTGAAAAGTTAGCTATGCTAGCATCCACAAAACCACTTAGAATAAGATTATTTTTAAGGGTTCAGTATGTACTGTGTAACTTTTAGCATCATAAATATTTGAAACCCTTACAATCTTGGTTTTAAGAGCACTTAACAGATTACTACTTCCTTTATGACAACAACATCATATAATGTCCATTAGATTACAAGTATAAGTATAAACATATAAACACACAAACATAAGTGGATTTACAATTCATTTCTCCACGCCTCTTCAATTTTAAATGAAACTTCACAGAATCATGTTTGAGGAATCTTCTCTCCACAGATTGCAATCAATAGAACCAGACAACAAGATGAATTATTGATATGTATATCCACAGTGTTTTATCTATCTGCTCTGCTATGGATAGCTCCAGCCTCGTTTTGATTAGACTAGCATCTTTGGCATGAAGGCTTCGGCTAAACACGGCATCTTTCAATAGTTTAAGATCCATTAAACTGCTTCAGCGTGAAATGCTCTTTAAGGTTCCAAGGACGTGCACAGCGAGGCCAGACCGACCTCAATACAGATGGCAGCAGAATGAGGATAAGTGGCACACAGGTGACAATGCCGGCGTAGAACACATATTTGAAATTTAATCAAAACTGTTCATTTCAACTCATTTGAATATACTTGCACCACAATAGCCAATGAGCTTTTATATACCAAGACCTAACCCTGAGCAATATACAAATCTACTCCAAAATACCCAACTATTTGAGGTCTTTTTTGTTTTGTTGAAGGGGGGGGGGGGGTGCTTATCTGCCAATATTGCGTAAACATTTCCTCATCAAAACAAATAAGCAAAAACAGCAGGAAAACAGGCAGCTGACAGTGCACAAAGTATTTTGGGTTTTCCTCTCTGTACTCTGTCCGGCGATCAGCAAAAATGTATCATTTTCAGGCATTTACAAAAAGTTGGAAGGTCTTCTTCTAGATTTAAATAGTTGTACTAAATATCTTTGTCCACTGTGCAAAAATATTGAAAATTTTTGGCTTATGATGGCCATTGAAAATAAACAGGAAAGCAATATGAAAACATGTTTAAGAGGAATCATAGATAAACGGAGGTTTGTTTATGTTAATCATAGTAACAACGTACGGTTTTATCACATCGCTGACAACAGCCTAGCAACCAAACGGTTTACCCTAGCAACCAAAGTTTCTGGAGTGCGTCTTAACTCTAGTTAATGATAAAGACATGGGAGTTGGTTTGTGTTAGGAACATTATGTCCCTGACTCCCCATAGCAACCAGACTGTTTGCCATAGCAGCCAATTTAGCATATCTCTATCTCAGCTTAGAACAATCATAGTGACATAGGGGTTGGTTTATTTCACACAAAGTGACATGGGGGACATTGTATGATGTCACTGAACCCTCCATAGCAACCAATTTTCCATGTCTGCATCTCATCCTAAGAAAGTCAGAGACATGGGGGCAGGTTTATGCTAACTTTTTTAAATTGAAACTTTAAAAGAGAACTTTTACAAAACAATATCAAAGTTTGTGTATGAACTGTACCCATCTAGTTAAAAATGCCGTTATTTTTTATTCAAAGCCAGTTTTCAGTCGTTTTGGCTTCATTCGTTCCGAGAACTGTGAGCGTTGAAGTGATGTGAGCTGTTGACAGCTTGAAATGAATCGATGAAATCTGTCATATCCCACGGTGTGATATCCTGTAATCCGTCTAAAACTATTTTAAACAGCTTCCTGCTAATTATTTCTTAATTATAAGTCATGCAGCTTTAATGAGATCATATTAATTGAGAAATGACATGGAATATTTGATCTAAAAGTAATCTGCTGCAGCAGTTCATCAGATACAAGCTGTAATATCTTTAAAGCAGGACAGTTTTAAACTCACAGCATCAGACTTGACAGAAAATGTTAAATTAGTGCCATGGACAAAATTGTTGGTTCGCCTGAAAGTTTTCCAAAAAATCAAGTATTTCTTGCACAAAAGTTTTTCACGTTTTGCTGTTTATTTCGTTGTGCGAACTGGAACCAAAAAAAGAGAGAAAACACGTTAATTTAACACATGGGTAATTCAGACCTGGCATACAAATCTCCAAAAATGGTGTCACAAAATTATTCACACACTTACGCCATTGTGGATCTGTAAGATTGTTTCATGCAAGTGATGCCTGAGGCGATGCATGGGCAAAATAAAAGTCACTCCGGTTTCACTTAACCTGTGCATTGTGTACACTAAGGATGGACAGCAGAAAGAGGAGATGTGGACGGAAGAGAAACACTGATGAAAATTTGCAGAGCAGGAGAGTGCGGATTCTGGATAAGCACCAAACAAGTTCCAGAGAAATCCTTGGTGTCCTGCAGGCTCTGGGAGCATCAGTGTTAGCGAAAGTATCCGTGGAATGATGAAACGCTACGGCAGGAGACTCAGGAGGAGCCCACTGCTGGTGCAGACTCTACAGTTTGCCAAAATGTACTTGAGAAGCAAAACTCCTTGTGGGAAAATGCCTGTACAGATGAGACCAAGCTTTTTGGTAAAGCACATCATTGTAATGTTTACCGGAAAAGACCTACAATGAAAAGAACAGAACCCACAGTAAAATATTCTGGAGGTTTAGTGATGTTTTGCTGTTTCTGGGACTGGAATCCTTGACTGTGTTCAAGGAATCCTGAAATCTGAGGATTACCGGAGGATTTTTGGTTGCACTGTAAAGCCCAGAATCAGAAATCTGGGTCTTCCAGCAGAACAATGACTCCAAACATACACCAGAAAACACCCAAAAATGGGCAGAAACAAAGCAGTGGAGAGTTCGGAAGAGTCCATATCTAACTGAACCCCTGTAAAGAGCGAGAGGAAGGGTGCTCCAAAATGTCCCGTTTTCAGGGCGTGGAACGAATTTTTAAGTGTAAAAAAAAAATACAAATAGTTCCAATAGTTTTGTCCAGGGGTTTTCTGCGACATTACGCCTTAACTTTTTGTTTGGTTCCAATACACACTAAATATTGTGTTGCAGGCCAAAGCAGGTAAAGATGACACTACAAAAATAAACCCCAAAGAAAAGTTGCCCCGGCCAAAAATACAACAGAATTGGAAGCACAAATAACCCGGCACCAGATCGACTCCCGGCTCATATTTTATCTGACCTCCATACACTTCTGGTCATTAAGAATTGTATTAATCAACACAGTGTAATCAACTCCTTACTAATGATTGTTCCCTCTCGCTACGAATCAGCCTCATGTTTTATTGAGTAGCCAATTAGAGCAAGCATATAGCAATTAATTAGCATGCTAGTGCTTGTTGTTGTGAGCACTCTGTGTGTGTTAAACAGAGATGCGAGAGGATTTACCAGGGGACGCATGAACACACAATAACAGAGACGAACGCCCTACTTCAGCTTTATGAATAAAATTAATTCAATTATTTATTTACTCTAGTCACCTAAAGATAAACATAAAAGAGCGCTGTGTCTACCAGATGTACACACTGAAAACTCCGTGCTGAACAAAAATACCTTATCTTTCTGTTTAGTTTTTTCTTTTTGAGAGAATTTAGTTTTATTCATTTATTTTCAAACCCGTTTATTCCATTTTTGGGATCACAGGGGTCTGCTGGTGCATATTGGGCGAGAGATGGGGGTACACCCTGGACAGGTCGTCAGTCCATCGCAGGGCAAGAATTTTGTTTGAGATTTTTCTAAATGACTAGATATCAACTGACGGTCATTTTACAGATGACTCGATGTCTGGCCAGTGATTGGAGATTAGCGGAGTAATGTGATTCTTCAAGAAGGAATCTATTTTCATATCCGTCCTTATTCATTTAGGCTCATATAAAGGTCATGTTTTGTCCCAAAAGATTATCTCAAATGAAAGTTTCCAGCGATTTTTTTATGGCAAAAATGAGGCAAGAATAGAATGTTTTAGCTACAAAACAAAGCAAGTTTTATTGTTTTCTATATATTCCTTAAATGCATTTCTAATGTACCAAAAACAACTTACAACCGAGTTTCAGCGCGGAAACGTTTGAGCTCTGATGATGCAATCCAATGCAGTCCACTTTATTTATATAGCAGATTTTAGAAACACAGGAGTTTCCAGAGTGCTGCACAGATACAAGAGAAGAACTCAAATATGAGTTTGAAACAAGTATTACAAAGGAAAGAGGTTAAAATGAACAATAAAACAATTAGTTAAAAGCCAAGGAATAAAAGCTCTCTCATTTTAGTTCTTATTAAAAGATGTACGGAGGCATTCTGGACGAACGGCAAACGATGAAGCCTCTTTTGGTACAAATCTCTACGAGACACAAAATGAAAGTTCAAGTTGTAACATCCCTCTTATTACTGAATGGGAGAGTGTCCCTCTATAAAAGAGCTCTTTTATATCAAAATATTTAGCATTTTATTTCTCCTATCCAGATGAAAACTATGGTAGAAATTCTTAAAAGGTCAACAAGCCATTTTATTCTTGTATAAAGCAATTTTTTAATCTTAATTCATAATGATTCCTCCAGAAACCGTTCCGTTCTGTCATGTTTCTCAACAAAAACTGCAGCGATTGGAGGAAGTGTGGCCCTGGTTTGCTGTGATTGGATGATGGCGTGCCGAGCACCTGATGATGAAATGCATCAAGCTAAACAAACAAACAAAGAAAAAATCTGGACAGCGTCGCCCTAATTTTATTAATTATAATGAACCTTGAGGTTATTATAGTTACAAAAATTATAACAAAATAACAAAAAAAAAAAAGAATTAATTAATTAAATACCAAAATAAAAAAGGGCGCCGCAGTGGGTAGCAGTTAGAATGTTGTCGGTTCGAGGCGTGCTGGTGACCTTCCTGGATGGAGTTTGCATGTTCTCCCAGTGCTTGTGTGGGTTTCCCCCAGGTATTTCCCTCACAATCCCCAAAACATGCGGTTGGGTTAATTGAATAATCTAAATGTGAATGGAGTGTGTGTGTGTTTCCCTGCGATGGACTAGTGACCTGACCAGGGTGTACCCCCGCCTCTCGCCCAATGTGCGCTGGAGACCCCCGTGACACCAAATGGGAGTAAGCGGGTTGGGAAATGAATTAATTAAATGAATATTAAAAAATGGCTAACTGAAACAGAAAACTAAAGTTAAGTGAGGCGGCTTAGTGGTAGCATGTTGCATTGAGAGCTCTTGTATACTACAGCCTCTCGAGGTATATACACAAAAGAACTGGCATTGCATGTTTATAAAGCTATAAAACAAACATGAAAAAGTCAACATTTTGACTCGATACATTCGTGTTTTACTAAAATATGCTGATGTAAATGCCAATCAAATTCTTGGAGATTCCCCTGTTTCCTGACACAGAAACCGTATCTTCTCAAAGCAAAGCCCTTCACATACGATGCCATGGGAAAAGTGCCTTTTTCAATTTGCGCTGAGAACAATTACAGAGAAAGGAATGTGAGCCGTCTGCTTCTATAAAGAAAAGCTCTGTACCTGCACGGCTCGTGATAAATGAGAGCAGTCCAGAGAAAACTGGAAATAAATGCTTCAGAAAATATTGCTTTACAGAGCTCAATGGGCTGACTTCTCAAATGATGGTTATTTATGGGCAAGCCGCCGACCAGATGACACGGCAAATTATTTTTACTATATTTCATGCCACGGGAAGCCAGGTGTGCACGGCACCTTCGAAAGATGGTCACAACGTAGAGGGGGGAGGCAAGCGAAAGTGCTCATTGAGCGGTATGGGGAGAAAACAAAGAAATCAATAACCAATCTACGGGAGAGAAGAGAAAGAAGGCATCTGTGTATCGTATGTAGAGGTTATGAAAGCAGCTTCTGTAAATGAACGAGCCGATTCCCTTAGATTCGTTTCACGGGGTCAAGACATGGCAGTCGCTAAATGATTTTAACCACAATCCTTTTTTGCGAGATAATAAAATAGCATCTGTACTGACCAAACTGCTATCCTCAGAAACAAACTCAGGTGAGGGATGAAAAATGGTTGCCACCTGGAAACCGTCAGGACTCAACAAGTTTGGGGTTTTGAGAAAGGGGCAAATACTTATTTCACTCACTGCACCAAATCTTTAATGCTTCCCTTTAAACTGTATCGACCCGCGCTGTTTAGAATGTTTTATTGCACACCTTTGCCTCTAACTGCATTGCTGCTGCATTACAAAAGCAGGAAGCCTCTTGACGAGTCTCCGGAATTGTAAAAATCATGGTTCCAGCTGCCTTATGTGGTCAGAGCTTATGTTTCAACACATAAAAAACAAACATAACGCGGCTGTAATATTCTCTTGAACTATTTTATCCCCTCAGCCACGTCTCAGTGGACAGGACCTTGGCTACATTCAAAAGCTGCTCTCACTGCAGCCTTTCTTTAAAAGCTTTTAACATCTCCTTTCAAGGCATCTGTGGGGTTCGGGATGAAGACCTCACCACCTCGTGTGATCAAACGCAGATATAAAAGAAACAGCAGCTGTGAAATCACCAGAAGGAAGAAGGGGGGAGGTGTGACCACGATGAGGAGAGAGTGCCAGAGCTTCTGGGAGAAACAATTAAAGAAAGAAGATGCTGCGAAACACTGAAATACGTTAATTAAATCCAATCCTTCTTTGAATGTCATAAAGCAAACTGCATTTAGATATAGTCATACTCCTAAAGAAGAGTTTTTAAATTGCCGTGAGACTTTGCAAAACAAGACAAGAAAAGCAAAACAAGACCCCTGTTGGCAGGAGATGGTACTGGGACTTTTTTTTATTGATTTAATGCCATGTCAGCAACCAAGGCTATTTTCATGGCATAAACATTTCAATAATAGATATACAATTAAAAATCAACATCTAAATGATTACATAAATGAAATAAGATTTTTTGTGTTAATACATGATAAAAATTCTAAAATCTTTTCTGGTGTCACTGTGTTAAAAATGTCCTTAAAAGAGTTCATTTCATAAAAAAGTCTTCTGGAGTCATTAAAAGCAGGGCAGTCCAGTAAAATGTGTTTTATAGATATTGGAGTTGTGCAGTACAAACACTGCGTAGGGTTTCCGCCTTGGAGTAAATAACCATGTGTTAGTCTTGAGTGTCCAATATGACGATGGTACTGAGACCTGCAAGAAAACTGGCCATGGAGCTAAAAAACTTGAACTAATGGCATTTAAACAAAGAGTAACTCTATGATTATCCTAAGCTGATATAAGGTCTGCAAAATTGGTTGCTATGCTAAACAGTCTGGTTGCTATGGAGGGGTCAGAGGCAAAATATAGTGTTCTCCATGTCAATGTGGGTAAAATGAACGCACCCCCATGTCTCCATGATTTTCCTAAGCTCAGATAGAGATATGCCAAATTGGTTATAATGGTACAAAAGTCTGGTTGCTATGGAGGAGTTGTATAACCTAAATCCTGAATCATTTCCCAAAGCTGAGATAGAATTCAATCAGTTTGGTTGCTATGGCAAACAGATTGGTTGCTAAGGAGTAGTCTGTGATGCCATAAAAAGTGTAAGCCGTTACAATGATTACTAGGACCAAACTAAGATATCTGTGGTGCCATCCAGAATGAGACTAACTAGTGCAGAGTTTGCGATTTTCAGAGTAGTCGCGTCACAGATCTGGCCACACTGCACAACTGTCTGCATTCGAAGCACAAGAGTGGGTGGGATTATAATCAATAAATAGGTGTTGCTCTCTCATTGGCTGCAGGAAATTGCATACATTATTTTCCATCAGAACACATTTCACCCTGCAGGAGTTTGAGTTCCCGACAGCTCCAGATATTTCACATGCCAAATATCTCACAACCCGTCAGTGACTCTCTGTGCACCCGGATTGACTGACACTCTCACGGTCCAAACTCTGATAGATGAGAGAAATAATTCCACTAGAGGAGCCTGGGTCGAGATTTTAGGTAATTGTTCTGTAACATAACTGCATTTGTGCATTCCTGAAACTTCTGGATGTGTTTGGCAATTCATTATGTGATGCACCAAACTATCTGAGGAGTCTGATTTTAAACAAAGCAGCCATATCTCAGATTCTCTGATTCCAGATCAGCCTCGGCAGACGAGGTGGCAGTCGTTCCCTCAGAAGGAGGAATCGCTGCAGCATGAAGAACAGAAGTTCCAGCCCATTTCCTCTCTTTGATTGTGCCGTTATGTTCAGCCCGTAATAGATTATTGTGCACCATAAATCTCTTCTGTTCCTCCTCCATCAGAGATTCTTTCCAGAGTTGATCTATTGCACTTAATCCCCAAACATTCGCAAACAAACAACAAAGGTTTACATCATATCAGCATTATAACACGTTACATCGATACGACAAGTTTCTCTAATGGAATCAGACGTTTATAGTATGATCCAGAACTGTGGTCCATCCCAGCCAACAGGGGCCGAGCTTTCTGAAACCCTCTGAATGATGTGCAGAGATAACTGAGGCTAAACAGAACACTGGAAATGATGTCTGCAGATAAGCATGGCTTACACAAAGCTCCAGAATGGAGTCTGAAGATAAAGGCGGCCAACAACAGCAGCAGCATTTCCTCCCATGAGGAGACTCTGAAGTTTGAGTTTCTGAAATTAGACCAGACACATCCTCAAACCTTTAAAGACCGTCAGTGATTTAACCACAGATTTCAGCTCTTCTCATCGGCATCACTTTGATAAAGCCTTCTTTAGAAGTCTTTATGGCTGGGAATTTCTGGAATCACATCCAATCCACAAGGGAATTATTCATTTCCGTTATAAAATCTATCAAACACTATATTTCTACACAGCAGCAAATGGAAACTGCACCAAGTTGCAACACAAACATGGATGTGAGGTGATCTTCAGGATGAGAGAAGCTCAAAGAAAACGACTCTATAATAACAACAAGACACCTCCGAGCGGATTTGCCAAAATGGGTTTAAATAGAAGTCAACAATAAACTACACGGCTAAAGTTTGCACCTGAAAGTGTGAGTAAACCATTTCTCAATAACTTTCCTAAGCTGAGATAGAGATATGCCAAATTGGTTGCTATGGAGGGGTCAGTGACATGGTATAATGTTCCCTGTGTCACTATAAAACCAACCCCCGTGTTTCTGTCATTTACCAAAGCTGTGATAGAGTACAGAAAATTCGGTTGCTAGGGTAGACAGTTCGGTTGCTATGAAGCAATAAAATTTAAGTTGCTACTATGATTGTTATTTATATGAGGGGATAAAAGGCCTTCTCCTAGTGCAGCAACATCCTTTTTTCCTTTTGATATATGGCGTCAGTTTTTCAGGAAGTGATGATTCTGTTCCCTTTTCCAGTTTAGCGCCTAGATTTAATTAGCATAAACAAGTCTAGTGACAAATTACTCACTTTTCATTTTTAAACCACAGAAGAAATACAACAGAACTGAAAGAAAAGAAGAAAAGGCCATTTTCTCTGTAGATGATAATTCTAGCAAACCTCATGGGCCAATCAAGCTGAGCAGGTCACAAGCCCATCACACTCAAGAAAAGCTGGGATCCTTTCACACAAGTACAAGAGCCACTAGAACAATGGAGGTCGAGTTTCGTGATTAGATATCTGCTCTGATGTGACAGGGTTTCATTCATGATGAACTTTTTTTGAAAGTGAAAAGGAAAGCAGAGACAGTGATTAACTAGCATCACACCCAAAGCATGAGATATCCAAGTCATCTCTTACCTCCTGTTGTGAACCTTGAGATCATTTCTGCAGAGAGAGCTTGGTTTGTTTGGTGTTTCCTGATGAATATCAGCTGGGAGCAACCTCCAGTCTGGACGATTGGAAGCCACGCCCCTCATCAGCTCTTGCATTTTCATCTGTCCTCTCTTTGCTCGGATTCTTGAAATCGGATTCCCATTATAAATGACATGAACTAGATTAGCCATGAAGCCAGCTCCTGATGTAATGGTTTACTTTCTTATTTTTGTTGATGATCTGTTAAAACTTTCATGATTTCATCATAAAATCTCATCCTTTTGAGAATATTGGGTTTCATTTCCTTTCTGCATCCATATATGCTGCACCCTCACCCTAGACTGGGGCGTAACACCTGTAAAATGCACAGAGAACCACAACCAGACATCCAAGTTAGGGAAGATCCTCATAACTGAGATCCTTTCAGCTGTGCGCACCATTCATTATTGCCCCCACATCAAGGGACTGAGTGATGTAGTTCCTAGTGAAAACTTGATCTTTACTCAGTGGCAATCAAAAATTAAAGTTTTTTTTGGATTGACAAAAGCCTACTGTTCATTTTACATTTAATTTTTGATAACTTTATTGTTTGTTTTTAAGTTACAGAAAAATGTTTTAGAACTAATCAACAGTAACAGCTGTTGTGCTCCTACGTTTTCCTTTCCTTGTTTATCTTCCACGTGGAGCTTGCCAGATTTGAACAGAAAATGGAATCGATGACTGTAAACAAGCCAGAGGAGAACAGCTCGTCCTGCACCGAGCACGAGGGGAGCAAACAGTACCCGGATCTCGACTCTGGGCCAGATTTAAAAGTTAAAAGTTACATCAGACTTGAAGATAATTAGGGAAAAATAAATAAATACTTAATTACATTAAGTAAATGTGTTGTCAACATTTTTCTGCAAACTCCTCCTTGCAGTTAGTTATATGTGCCAGGAATTCTTGAAACGAAAGTTGTGATTTTATTAAATAAAAAGCTTTCTGTTGAGCTCCAAGCCCCTCTTTAATTCGTGTAAGTCAAACAAGTTCATTCATTCCACGGAGACATGTTTCAACAGCACAAGAGCTCAACCGATGTGTAGACCTTACACGTCGCCTCAGGCTGAGGCTGACTTCGACCTCTGCCCTCTATAAAGAGAGTTTGAGGGTCTGCTGTGGGACAGACATGAGGACCCTGGAGGGAGGAGAAGACAGTGGTTCTGATGCTGTGCTGGAAGGAAGCTCTCGCTCTCCATCTCACACTCGCCTCCAGGCAACAAACACAACAAGAGTGATGGGAAATAGAGGAGAGAGCGTGTGCTGCATCACTCTCAGTGTGTAAATGCATGCCATGTGGGTTCTAATTAAATAGAAAGTTACATTTCTATACAAGGTGCTAGACTTTTTCTTTATTAATGACCATCATCATACAAATAACCCAAAGCAATCATCTATTCAGGAGCAGCTTCCTCACAAATCTACTCCTATTAAATTTGCATGAATCCATACCTTTAACATTAAACATCATTAACAATTAGGATTTTTTTTCCAGCAACCTTGCAGTAACTGTGAACTGGTATAAACACAGTGTATGGTATTTGTATTATTACTGATTGTTTATTATTGTAACCTGCCATTAAAGAAAAGAGCTACAAATAGAGAAACGTGCAGCAAATAGAGAAACGTGCAGCAAAAAGAGAAATGTGCCACTACAAAATGATGCCCTTAAGTTCCTAACATGCAGTTGTATATTGTAGGGGCAAGTTTGTTTCATAATACACTTCATAATCCATTAATTTACTAGTTTCACGTTTTAAAGTTTTTGTTCAAGGAGATTTTTTGACGGCTGGGACAGAGAGTCTTTTTATTTACAGTCTTTATAAATTAAGTTTTATAGAACTTTGAAAGGCTGCATTATTATGCCACTAGATCATTATAGTTGAAACAGAAATAACATTTATAGCAATACTTTTTTGACAATTAATCACCCACAAAAATGGGCCTACCACAGCTTCTGTAAACCATTGGCACAATGACAAACATACGTAGAAGATCCACACCACTGAGCAGTGCATCCGAGAGTGTCTCATATGGAATTGAACGGCTGGATTGAAATTGAGGGTATGAACTCATTTTGAGATGTCGTGCTCAACATTTGCCTACACAAGATGCGTACACTGTTTGTTTGCAGCCAGACTTGGTACACTATTAAGCCAGACTCTCCTCAGAGCCTCTCAAAAGAGCAGGAGATGCTGACGGCAAGACTTTTTACACACATTTCTCAACCAGCCGAGCACCAAAACTGATAAAATGAGAGTCAGTCAGAAATTAACGATGGGGACGTAAGATCTGGGGGGTCACAGCTTTGCAAAACACAACAATAATGATGATGATAATAATGAGGCCTTTTGGCAGTTAGCATTAACTCTTTTAATTGAAACAATCCTTATGTTTCTGAACTTTCTCGAGCAGTGAACCACACACAACAGCCACAATTGACCATTTTCAGCATTTCCTTACATTCACTGACAGCTCAAGAATAGGATTTTGCCAATCCATCAACGACAAGTGTGGCATCATGTGCACACCCGCTGTAGACAGAGCTAATTTTGTTTATTCAAATGAACAATGTTTTAGATTTTCAAATTACTAAAACTCTCTAATTGAATATCTATCAATTGAATTAAAAAAAATCATGACAGCTTTAAAATTCATTTACCCGTTTAAATGATATTTCTTTACTTATTAAGCCATGCATTGAATCCTGTACTCTTCATTTAAAAAGTAAGGTCTGTGTGATTCCTCCCGGCCTGCCCAAACCTACCTATGCTTAGTAACACTACAACTAAATAATGAAGGAAGCTTCCAGACCTCTTTTACACACCACCACTACATAATTTGAATTTAAGGGGAACTCTGGAGTTTTTCAAGGAGCTCAAACAGAAATTTGATTTTTGTTGCGACTATAAAAGAATAACCATTCGGCAAAATAGAGAAACATGCTGCAAATAGGGAAACAGGCTGCAAATAGGGAAACATGCTGCAAATAGGGAAACATGCTGCAAATAGGGAAACATGCTGCAAATAGGGAAACATGCTGCAAATATAGAAACATGCTGCAAATATAGAAACATGCTGCAAATAGGGAAACATGCTGCAAATAGAGGAACATGCTGCAAATAGGGAAACATGCTGCAAATAGGGAAACATGCTGCAAATAGGGAAACATGCTGCAAATAGGGAAACATGCTGCAAATAGGGAAACATGCTGCAAATATAGAAACATGCAGCAAATAGGGAAACATGCTGCAAATAGGGAAACATGCTGCAAATAGGGAAACATGCTGCAAATAGAGAAACATGCTGCAAATAGAGGAACATGCTGCAAACAGACAAAAGTAGAGCAAAATGTTCATTAACCAGTTTGTACAGGGATTGGATTTTAAGGCAGGCATTGAATCCTGTGAACTTCATTTAAAAAGTGCAGTCTGTCTAATTCCTCCCGGCCTGCACAAATCTTTGTAACACCGAACCTAAATAATTGGGAAAGCTTCCCCAAGGAATGAGTTTGAACCGAAATGTGGCTATTTGGTTTGTATGTATACAGATGAAACAATAGTCCTTCTTTAAATACAACAGTGAGGTTTATTTTTCAACAGTGAGACGGAATATAACAATTTTGCAACGCAACAAGGCTCCGCTTCTTCTTCTTCCCATCTTGATAAATGTTAGTCAGTGAAATACAAAACCAGAAACAGAGGAGAGAGAGAAGAGACAGGAAACAAGGGGGAATCAGCAGCACACTGCGGGGAGCTCCATGTTTCTGTGAGTGCATGTTTTCCTGGGGTTTTGGAGTCCTTGGTCAAGGGTATGTCAAACGCTGCAGTTTGTGACTGTTGACTCTCTGTGTGGACAGCAAAGGCCATGTCTGCAGCAAGCTCAACATGCACAAACACTGACAAAGGATTGATATGGTGCCAAACCCAAGAACAGAGAAAAACCGTTATGTTTTTCAGAAATATAAGCAAACTCCTGGGTATTTTCGATATTTACAGAAACAAAATTTAATTTTCAGTGATTCCGTAATCCATTTTGTTTAATTCTTGTACATGTTTTTGTAAACAGACACTGAGAGTGTACTTGACCTCAAAGAAGGCCAAATATTACTTCTCACCATAATTACGGAATAAAAATCTGTTGTCGTGACAGGTCTATTTAAAACATTCCGTGAAATATATGAACTTCATTTATTTGCGTTCATTTGCAGGACAAAAATCATGCGAAAGCTGACACTTGTGCAATTCAAACCAGTGTTGTTAATATCATTATTAATATTATTATTATTGGATCTGATCTTGTTTTTCGCGTTTCTTAATTCAGCATCCAAGCGCTGTGCCTGCTTTTGTTCATTAACGCAGTTAAAAATCCCCTTCTCGTTTGCACCGTGAGAAGCTGTCTTCATTATAATAACCACTGAAAATGAAAATAATTCCAGAGTATTGTGTGTATGAGGGAAACAGCTAATAAAGCGACAGCACTAATCATATCTTTCAATTTACATATTTCTCATTTATAAAGCTTCTCGTTTGACAGGCTATTTTCACCTCTGGCCTCTGAGAAAACTGAAAAACTGTCAGACATTTTCCTGTTATTGTTTTTCTTCCAGCCGTTTATGTTAAATCTCAGGAGATGAATTAGACTTTATCTCATTAAACCTTTATCTATGTTTATTTTGGTTTGGAATGAAGTAGAAATTATTTTACGACCTTTTGTTTCTCTGACACTTTCACGAACACTTATCACATCACGAAGCTTTTGCTTGTGTCTATATCAGTCCAAACAGAAAGTAAGGTGCCTATATATTATTTTCACCATCTGTCAAATGCGACGATGTATGTGTTTACAGTTGCCATAGCAACATGCACAAGGTCGTCGGGACGTTGTAGTAGTGTGAAGTAGAAAGGATGGACGCATGTGAAATATGCTAATGATATCGCTTCGGTGTGACATCAAATAAACACATGATTTTGAAAAAGAGTCATAACTCCACCCCCTTCTCCATCATTGACCAGTAGCTCCGTGATGGGATGACCAGTAGCTCCGTGATGGGAGCAGCAGCTCTGGTGGCAGGGGCAGCTGCAGTCCTCCTCAGGGCCCAATTAGACCCACGTCTGCTCCTCTCTCACAGGACCCAATGGATCTGGCAGACTGTGATGCTGATGAGGGGGAACAGTAGCTGAGGGCCAGGGCCTCTCAGGCCGTTTTTATTATTTTGTGAAGAAATGTTTTTTTTTTGTACACTTCAGACCACCAGCACTACATCAGCTCCTCGCTTCTGGCAAAGTGAATGAAGTTGAAAGAAAACACGGGCACGGGTTTACTGAGTGATGTTTCATTTAGTTCCCTCTATCTCCCACAGCCACAGCACCAGAATGCTCCCTCACACCAAAACCCACGGCGTTCCATGAGAGCATCCACATTCCTTTTTAGTAAAACGAAACTATTTTTCGTGGCAGGTGGCGATAGAAAGCATCACGTATCGTCTAGGAAAGGGTTCTCAAACTGAAATAAATCCGGTTGAGAGTGTGCCACATCAAGTACTCCATAAAGAAGTGATTACACGTTCAACTAGACGGCTACGTAGCGGTTCGCTTGTTAATGTGCCATTCAAAATGATAGTTGCAAAGGTAGAATTTTTGGTTGCTATGGAGGAGTAAGTGACATCACGCAAAGATCCTTTCCCGCAGGGCCACACCCCTTTACTGGCAGAAAGTGGGTGGAGTTAAAAGTGCAGAACTGGAAGTTTTCTGATGATTGCATGGTGACCACAAATCCAGTTCTCAGTCGTCGACTGGGGTTTCATGTTCAATGTTTCAGTTATTTCCTGAATTGCAGCAGTCCATTTGCTTCTCGCTTCCATAGAATGGTGTCCTGGAGCTCTCTGAAAATTGGTTTGAGAAGTCAGTCACACAACAGCCTTTCTCATGAATAGGCTTTTTGCCAATCAATCTTCGAGTTCACATCATACCAATAACCTCTATATTTGACGACCTGGGAATGAAATGTCGTTTCTATTCAGTTCTGATTAAATGTTGATGTCCTCTGAGCTGCTGGCATGAGCATGGCTTTCAACTCTTAATTACACTGTAAAATCCTAAGAGTTAAATTAACTCTACTCAGAGTGTATTTTGTCCCACTTCTATATAGAGTTAAACCAACTCTGAGAAAGAGTTATTTAATGATCTATTCAGATCTGCACAGGAAAATACTAAATAAAAATGAACTATTCAGAGACAGATCAAATGCACTCCAAACAGAGTTAAAATCGACTTTTAGACCCTTTTAAATAACTCTTCTTCAGAGTTGGTTTAACTCTATATAGAGTGGGACAAATACACACAGGATTTTACTGTGTATACAGAGTTGCACCCTCACAGTAACCATTTCAAGAGATAGCAGTGGATCGTCGTTCTGGTAGCATCCAAAGCTGTAGACAAAGATACAGAGGAAGTCTAGAGTAGAAGATCCCAGATTTAAATAAATGTTAACGGTTTAACCAATGGCTGCTGTCCATGGTCCTGAACATCCGAATAATACACTCTATTGTAGATATTCGAAACAAATCAGATGTTTCAGAGACTTCTATGTCCAACTTGGCCTTTAGAATAGTTAAAAATAGGTTTACATGGCTGAGTAGCTGCATCCAAGCTAATGATCACCAAGTGCAATGCAAATCATTGGATACAGCGATGAAATGCAAGCTTCCACTTGAACAGAGGAGACAAATCCACCAGAAGATGCAAGGAGAATAGTTTATATCTGACTGTGTTAGTAATAAATGTTTTGAGGAGGGGTATTATGGTGTGGGGTTGTTTTTCAGGAGCTTGGCCCCTTAGTCCCAATGAAACGACTGGTTTTGCACACTACTGGTTCATGTTTCTTGATTTTTAAACATCTGGACATGGGATGGGTTTTAAAACCTTCATAGATTACCACAATACTTTGGGCTTCTTTGAACCAAAGTCCAAATATAATTCAATATAAATTTTATTCAAAATAACATTTTGCCATTTTTCATCTCATGACTGAGTGAAGGAATTACGTCTGCCTCTCTCGGATCCACCAGAGAGAGAGAGATTCCCGGCCTAATGCATGATCACATGACTAGCAGCATTACCCAGAAGTGAGGACAGACACAGGTTCAGCTTCAGTGCAGGCTTCTGTCTGATGCATGATGGGTAATTGAGAGGCGTCTGTGAGAGCCGCGTTTCCCTCGAGAGCTCTGTTTCCTTAACCTCGTGCTCACCGCCACATTAGCGCTCTGAGTGTGGCGCTCTGTGACCTCCAGAAAGATCCGGAGCGGTTTCCAGAGAGCTCCAACTGTAGCAGCGATGGGTCTCCCTGAGGACCTCCATAGAGACCCGTGTTCTTTTCCTGCTGAGCACAAGCTCTCTGTGATAGAGGTTCTGCTCTGCCTGAAACACAGAGGACAGAAAGCTAAGACACAAACGCAATAAGTGGCAAAACAATCAATCAATGCGGTAGCTAGCACAACATTGGTTCTAAACATTTCTGAAAATGTGTAGAAAAATTAATTTCAGCCTTTTATTATTAATATTTGTTATTTTAAACAGATGTGTAGTTTGTCTCGACCTTTCAAACGCAAGTCTGTGTGATCTACGATTCGAAGTCCTTGAAATCCTGCGACAGTTGTGTAGCTTCACTTTTTTATTTCTGAAGTGCTGCCTTTGTGGCATAAACTAGAAAATGTTGTAAACAATCAATAAGCTCATTTTTATGCATCCACTTGAAAAGAGCACAAAAACAAATCAACAGAAACTTTTATCTAGTGAACTATATAAAGCATCTGGTTGAAAAAAAAAGATTTGTTTGGCATTAAATCCTCACAAGTACTGTCAAAGGTTTGCGATGTTAAAAATGTGCCTCGTTTTAAACGCTTGAATATGTCGTCAAAGCTACTTTTGCTGCTCATTTCTCACGTACGTATGAGCAGGATGTAATCTGGAAAATCCATTTCTGCAGCTATTTCTCTGCTCTATTCACTGGCGAACAGAGATAAACGCAGTCGTTTCATCATCAACACTTTAAATATGTGACATGCGTGCAGGTGGAAACACAACAAACATGACATAACAAACTTCACAAGCTCGAAAACCTCCTTTTAACGGTAAACTCTAAGCTGAGTGTTCTTTTGATGTTGCTTTTGCATGGGCCCCAAGCAGGGAAATGCACTGCCGGGTCAAAAAGAAAACACCTTGAGTAAGAATATATATATATTTTTTAATCTTTAAGCTCATCGAGAGCTCTCATAGAACGTTTCAAGCCTTTTTTTGTGCAACTATCAAGCTTCATTATCTGAAACACTGCAGAAACTCACCTCAGTCCCAAGGAATCTCAGCTGGGTTTCATGTTTGAGTTCAGCCATCACAGCCTGAAACACAGAGCAGAAAAATCAAAACTTCCACTAGTCACCAACCGCTCTAGATCTACTAAACCTCACAAACACACACCGCTCCAGAGCTCCATTAAACGTTATTTACACATACATGATTTGAACTTGCTGATCACGATGGGTTAACACAATATTACAACTATTTATGCATCGTTTTACAATTTAATTTTTAGTTTAGGTGCCTGTGTATAACGTCAGTCAAGAAAAGCTTAAAAGTAAGAGTTTGTTTAAAGTTTAAAGTAGTTTGAGGGCTAGTTTAGCTGAGATTAGAGGGTGTTTACCTGCTGGAGGGAAGGCTAGCGCCGTCCTCATCTGCTCTGAGGTCAGCTGGGGTCATTTAGAGGCTGTTTAGTGGACTATAGAGATGGTCATGTGACCAGAAGGGGAAGAAAGAGCAGAAACAGCAAGCAGCAATGCGCCAGTGGAAGCACCTTCAAAATAGCCACACTATTCAATCGAGTTTAATAGATGAAAAAACTCTTACGAAAACAAATTAAGGAATTAATAACACATTTGTCAACATTGTTCAAACTTCATGAAAGTGGTGCACAAAGATAGGGAGAGGCGCGAGTGTCCGTGCGACGTGTTAATTATGCAACAGGCCTGTGATTAGCTTTGCTGGATTTTTAAAACATCTATTATTAGATAATAATCTTTTAATTGGTTGTACTTTTAGCAACGGATGGCGTTATGCTTTATTTTTAGAATTTTTCTTGTACTTTATGTTAAACTTTAGAGTGTAAAAGACATTTAGATGCAAAAGCAGCCTAAGATAGAGAATTCATGTTTCTTTTACTGATTGAATAAAGCATTAGTTTAGTTACAAAATAAACAAATCCAAATTTTCGACTAGACTAATGTCACTCACCCATATCATCCCCAGTCATTGATTCTATGGTATCTCCCCCTATTGATAGCCCTGGGTAGGTGCAGGGCTATCAGTTTTCATAATAGCATGCACATCTACTAGAGGTTCTACCTCAGGAAAGGCTAATGCTGTGCATGTTTCCCTTACCCAATTGCAGCTTGCCCAAATAAATTAATGTATCTTGCTTTCTGATTGGTTAATGGAGTTGGAATAAAAGCTAAAGACCTGGTGCTTCATGTACATGACTCAATCAGTGCGTACGTACGTGAAAATAAGCATACCCAATCTCCTGTCTCATTTACATACATTTAAATATGTTAATGAGCACACTCAAATGAAGAATCAACCGGCTCTGATCTGAAACATTTGTGTCCGTAAATAATAGTCAAAAACAAATGTATTTAACCAGTTTTAAAGGCAAGGTTGGTCCCTGAATGGCTTGTCGTTTTTTTCTGAATTTTCCAGAGTCAGTTCTAGCGCTATAGACCTTCTGAACTATTTGTTTGCTGCTTCGCTCCGTCACCTGCAGGGGTCACCAAAGGACAAAAAGAGTGTACGCCAAACATGAAGCTTGTACGGAGAAATGCACAACCCCATGTTCAATTCACTGTTTTTTAATAACCCTAAATCTGTTTTGCCATCATATACTCAACCTACTGCACACACTCGAGTAGGTGGAGTAGGTAGCTACTTCGTCATTTTAATGGTACAGCATTTTTTTTAAACGCTGATGTTAGACCAACTTTTATTATTGTTATGACTCCACGAGTGATGAAGAGATTTGAACGTCTGTAGTTTTATGCTAATCACATCAAATTTCAGTCGAGATTAGACAGATAACAAGGACAAACGTTCTCATGTTGATGTGTCTTTCATTTAAAAAGTTTATTCTATAATCAACTGAGACGAGAATTAAAGGGCTTACACAAGCTTACAAAGAGAACAAGAACTGATTAAACTGCCACCACCAGGATCACAATCCATTGCTATCACCTTTTAAACTTCAGCATACATTTGTAATAGATTTACAAAACATTACTAGCTCCACGTTAGCCTATGGAATCAACAGCACTGGGTTTAACACTTTTCTGTGCATTGAAAATGCATTAAAATGAGCTTTAAATGCAACACGCTGTCATTATTTTTAACCCATCTGCTCTATATTATATACTAATGGAGAGTCTGGAGTGCTGTAAAAAGATTAAATGTTCCATAATGCATTAAAATTGCACAGTGAAGTGTGCCAGGGTAATTTCTAAATGGAGAAACGTCATTAACTTGACGCAGAAACTCTCAAATATCAACTCAAATTGTGAAATTCAATTGAGGATTTAAGTTCCTTTGGGTTGGAGTTGAATTAAATGTCCAAAACTGACGATTTAGACGCTCATGGGAAGGACTCGGGGAGATTGCTTGCTAGGAGACAAACACGTATCAGCACAGAGCTCATTAAAAGGTTTAAATATCACACAAAAACCAGACAGAACTACGCAGGCTTTTCTCATCGTAACTGAAGCGGTACACAGTTTGATTTTTACATCATGCTCCTATAAGCCCTTTAACACGGAAAGAGTTCCACTTAGAAAAAGAGGAAAAGAGGAAAACATCATCTGCACTTCAATGTGTTTCTAGTTCACTATCAATAAAGGCAAAATGTACAAGGCAGGCGTTCAAAAAAAGTATCTACAAAACTGCCCTGCTCAATTCAAACATCATTTCCTGTGCGTAACTCCGCCCCTAACTCTTGTGCCCACCTCCCTCTGAGTGAGTTGTTTAAGATTCCGATTGGTTCTCTAATTTAATCAAGATAATCCTTCGCACGTAATCCATAATATTGCATTTCTTGGGGCCGTCCATGTACGAAGTCAATCTGGTCCACCAAATTGCAATCATCGGTGCTCTGTTTGTCATTTTGGTTGATTTTATGTGCAAAAAAAGAGGAGAGTCCATAGAAAATCCATTACTTGGGAGGGCACACGGAGGAGGGTAGCGACGGGTGGTCAGAAGCGGGAATAGGGCTGCTCTCTGAACACTCCTTTGCTTGTTCTTGCCGGTGGCGCTTTGTTGCGGTTGTTTGTCCATTCCTCCGGGCCTGTAGAGGGGGATAGAGAACAGAGGTCATGAACGTTGGAGAAACAATGTATTTTTCACTCTTTCTTAAATAATCCCTCATATATGTACACACAGCAGCCCATACTTGCAGAAAAATTAGGAAAAACAGAAATATCACATGGTGCTAAGCATTCAGACCATCTGCTCTGACACTCATATGTTTAACTCGGGTGCTTCAACTTCTTCTGATCATCTTGAGATGGTTCTTCGCCTTCATTTGATTCCAGCGTTTGATTGTACTGATTGGACTTGATTAGGAAAGCCACACACCTATCTATATAAGACAATGCATGTCAGAGCAAATGAGGTCAAGCAAATGCCTGATGAGCTCAGAGACGGAATTGTGGCTCCAGAATACTTAGATGACTAGAGCCCTTCCTAGAGTTGGTCATCACTGCAGCCCTTCACTGAAGCCTCTGAAGACTTTAAAATGAAAAAAAAAGAAATGAGATTCAGGCTTTTTGGCCTAATTTCTAAGCGGTATGTGTGGAGAAAACCAGACACTGCTCATCACATGTCCAATACAGGACCAACAGTGAAGCATGGTGGTGGCAATGTGATGCTTTGGGGATATTTTTTAGTTGCTGGAACATGTCGACTGGTTGTAATCGAGGGAACGATGAATGTGGCAGGGATATCCGGCACAAAAAGCTTCTCCAGAGTGCTCAGGACCTCAGTCTGGGGCCACAACTCTGGGACTGTTCTTCAATGGTCGCAGATCCCAATGAGCATCTCTGGAGAGACCTAAAAATGGCTGTCCACCAAAATTCTCCATCCAACCTGGAGAAGATCTGCAGAGGAATGGCAGAAGATCCACAAATCCAGCCGTGTTTGATCAAATGCAGCTTCTACTAAGAATTCTTTTTAATAAATCTTTGGCTCTCCATGGGCTCCTTCGTGTTCATTCATGAGGAATTGCTGCAGTAGAACACTGAACGAAACATTAAGGGGCTCTGAATACTTTCGGTACTCGCGGTAGCACTCTGAATAAACGTAACCGAGCGGTTGGTCACAATCAGAGCACTGAAGCTGACGGTCAACAAAACAATGGCACAGATCTTTAACGAAACAAAAGCTCAGAGTTGTGTCTTCCTCGGATAATTCTGACCCAAACGCCCAGCATTTGTTCTTCCCCTCAGAAGAACAAACTGGCGTTAATTGCAGCCGGGGATCAAATGTTCTCTTGAAAGGGTCTGAGTGGAGAGGTTAGCGTTACCATTAGCTCATCGACATCAGCTTTTGTCTGATCTCGGATCAGAAAGAGACAAAGAAGTCAGGGCTTGTGGGATGGAGAGGAGAAGCCAATAATGGTTCATTGGAAAGCTGTCACCATTGTGTCCTTGTTTTAGAGAGAACTTGAATGAACATCCAAATCCACAAGGAGAGCAGCTTCCTCTAGACTGGGGATCGATTTGCTGGGCAGGGAAATATCTATTTGTTATTGTGTAAAATTGATATGTGTTTCGAATGCTGAAGGATTCTCTTAAACAGAACAGTTGCAGAAACCCGAATGTTTCTTTCCCAGTTCATGCATTTGCATCGTCTCATTTGGATTATTGCAATGTCAAACCCAGCCAACAGAAAGCTGCTGATACGGTCTAGAAAATGTACTTTTCTCATTTGCCTTCCATTCTTTTATTGACGAATGCAATTAAATTAAGTTATGAGATGAATGATAACTGCAAGATAGAGTTAGAAAGGCAGTGACGTTCTCAGTTCTCAGGCGATCAGGCATGAATGCTTCGATTATTTTCATGTTCGGGATGTTTACAGTTAAAATGTAAAACTTATTTAAAGATGGGAACCTTTAGAAAATTTATTTGTTGTTCGGGAAGTTTTCAGGCACTTCAGAAAGATTTCGAATCAATAAAATATAATGATTTTTGGTTAAAAATCTGATAAAAAAACCCAACTTCACAGTCTTGGAAGTCAAACATTAGTCACAAGTTTGGCGTTGATGGATTGTTCGTTTTTGTGATGGATTGTGTAATTTTTGATTGTTTTTGCCTCATTGACTTTCATTATAACAACCACTTTGATTGCAATGCAGCGACACCAAATCCTCCCGCATGCTTCGAGGATATTTCTGTTGGGAAATTTAGAATCATTTAGAATCATTAAAAGCTTGGTTTCTGACTGGTATACGAAGCTAATTGGAGTACAAGAGCTTGTTACAGAGTGTGTGCGTCCGTTTGGATAACAACTGAGTCGAAGTCGAAGAGATTTAAGCAAAGAACATGTGAAAAAATATTGGTTTGAATTTAGATTTTGTTTTAGTTGCTGTTTTCAACATGAAAAGGTAGTGAATTTGCCCAATGCACCGGGGTTAAGAAATGCCCAGTGCCCCCTGCTTTTCTTTATCCTGCACAGAACAATAACAAGCATCTTTAAACTTCATAACCTGTTACTTTACTGCTTGTTATATCTTTAAATAAGTCTCCTGCAGTGTGCAAGGGATGGTCTGAAAAGATGCCTCGACTAGTCTGTCATCTGCACAAAGAAATCCAGGTGTGTTTGAGATTTTATTCTTTAATATCAACTATAAAAATTAAATGACAACAGGTTAATTCAACAGAAGACTTCAATTCAGCATGCACGTTTTTATTGGATATTTTTAAATATTTTCACAAGAACGTTTAAATATCATAGAAAATAATCGTATTTGAAAAAAGCCTCCAGTGAGGGAGTAGGCACCTACTGTCCCATTTGAAAGGTTTGATAACAACGCATCAATCCACTTAGAATGGTGTTTAAAATTTGTGCAGGTCCTAGACCCCCCCCCCCCCTCTCTCTTCTCCTGCGCTCACGCTTCCCCTTTGTGTTGAATAAACTGCAGCGTGTGATAAAACGAGCCGAGGATTTGTAAATAGCAGAATTACGGGTAGTTTCTACACAAAGCGCCATCGGTGGCACGCTCACACTAATCATCCATCTCCCGTGGAGTACAATGACGCATCTTATCTGTTTGCAGGGATGCTGAGCTTACAAATGCTACATCAGCGGTTTCTTTATCATATCTGCGCTGTATTAATGCTATCCGCAACAAAACCAAACATTCGTTTGTCTTTCACACAACACCTTTCTGACACAATGCAGCATGTGTCAGGCTCTGGCGAACGCTCTGCTCTTCTATAGATACCGCGCACAATGCTAGCAATATTGCACTCATAATAACAGATGATGTACAGCAACAAATGCTACCTCATACTGGAGGGAATCACGCCAGTCACACTGCTCTGCTTGTTAACAATGGAGATGCACTTACCATAAGAATCATATGTGTCTCCGCTGATGCCATATTCATAGTAATCGTCTGAGCTGTGGGAACAAATGAGTAAACAATGTTATAAAACGTGTTTCCGGAATCAGTCTGTGCATTTGACTCATAAATATAAACATTTATTTCATTCAAAACCAAATGAAAACACACAGCTTGCTGCTGGCTCTCTCAGGATCTCCCCTTACCCCCTCCCCAAATCTTTTTTTGTGTGTGTGTTAAATAAATAAAGCTGTGTTTTCTGTAAAATCTTCATAAACCTTCTTTCCAGAGTCTTCTGTATTGGGTTATGTAATAATATTCAATGACACCAATTACAGAAGATATCCATCCGCTCAGAACTGGCAGAAACCAGTGGGACACAGTTACACCCATCTTCCGTCTGGAGAAATCTGGCCAGAAGTGATCCTCTTGGAAGATTCACAGCCCCCATAATGGAAAGCAGAGGGCAGTGTGCTCGACTGCGCTGGACTGATGAGGCAAACGTTTAAATATTTGGCTTCAGCAGAAGGCAGTTCATGAAAATACTGGAGAGCGGTGCAATAATGGGTGTCTGCAGGTTACGGTTAAGCATGGTGGAGGTTTTTTGAACATTTGGGGCTTCAGTTTTTCAAACAGAGTTTAAGATTTGATCAGGAGTAATGGTAGATTTCCCCTGGTAGATACTTATCCACCGTGCAATACCAACAGAGATGCGTATGATTGACCCCAAACTGATTAAAAAAAAAAAACTTCCACGTGAAAAAGTACAAGAAGCACTGTGAGTGTCTGCGTGGCAATCGAGTGTGTCGGGAATTACATGAAGAAGGATGAGAGAAAGCTACATCCCCAGAAGATCTTTCTAGAAGAAAGTCACAGCAGATATTCATTTAGATTCTCTTTTGTTCTTTCAGAGCATTTTGTTTCTCAGTGAAGCGTTTTATTCTTTCTTTACCGCCATTTTCACACCTGCCTAAATAACAAGTACATTTCAAACCTGTGTTTTACAATACTTTCCATTCAATATCCACTAGAAACTCTCTTACAGTGGTACCCTGAGATACGGATGCTTCGAGATACGAAACGTCTCGCGGGAAATTTTTTGCTTCAAGATACGAAAAAAACATCAGTTTTAAATCGAGCGAAACGTTACGTATAGATTACTAATAATGTACTTTAACAAAAGTAAGAGTCAAGGCGTAGTAAAAGAAATAATGTTTATAACGTGGAAAGTGTTGTTCTGTAGAGAAACCCTGTGACGCGTTTCATCTCCATCTGTCTGCGCTCGTGTTTGAAACCGTGTTTGTAATTCGTGAAATATCTCGAGAAAGTTATCTTTCATTCGTAGTGCCGTAATGTTTTCTGCATCCGTTCCTCCTCCTCCGACACATCGCCTCACTCTCAAGGTAAGGTTTCACATTTCTGTACATATGACATATTTCGCTTGTGTTTTATTCTGTTTTATTATCATTTATTACATTAACAATGTGTAGATTTAAGGATTGAACAAACGTTACTTGATTTTTCTCTGGTTTCCATTTTTTTATCTACTTTTACTGTTGTTTCTGAGAGCCGGTGCACAGACGTAAAACTTGCTTCTAGATACGAAATGTTCGAGATACGAACGCCACCCTGGAACAGATTAATTTCGTATCTCGGGGTACCACTGTATTTCATAGATTCTAGCACGTTCTTCTCCGGAGATTCAGTGAGACCAGTGTGATGAAGCCTGAAAATGTGAAAGTCACAAAGATCTCCTCTGCCACTGGACATTATTGTCAAATATCTCCTGGAGATGGTGAGGAAAATAAGGTTTTACATCCTGTATTTGATGAAACTCGTGTGAAGGTGAAATGGAAGAGACCTGAAGCTTTTGTGTTCAGTAATGCATCAGTCAACTTCCCAAGCGGCTGCTTCACACACATAAAGAAGCTCTGAACACCGGGACCCGGCTTCAAACCTAGTTAGACACCTTTAATTTCTTCCCTGACACATCGTCAATATTCCTTCTGGCCTTAATTCGCCTCTTTCTTCCTCGCCGAGGCTTGTTCTGTTCTACTCCATTATGGTTCCAGGCTGCAGTCGAGGGAGAGCTTTAGCGCAAATGATGATGCATTTTATTCCCACACAGACTAATTCACTCCAGCGAGAAAAGAAAACACATGTAAACACAGAATACTACCCCAGAGGGATCCGCTCGTCCTCAGAGGAGAACCCACCTCCTGCGTCTAACTATTATCTTCAGGTGTTGAGAATTCCTGCTGCAAATGCTACATTTGATCTCGCGTGGACCGAGTGACAGAAATGAAAGTCTGTAAATAAACCAGAGATCTTCGAGGAGCGACTTCCTGAGCTCTGCAACTCTCTGGAGCTCACTTTTTTTTAGGATATTAACATCTATACATTGGTCTCTGTCTATTTTCAACAATGAAAAGTCATTTATGTTTTAACTTACATTGCAGATGCATGACTGAGAACTATCCAATCACAGCGAGCTTTCGTGAATGTATCACAGCGGCACGAATATTAATGAGGGTACAGTTTTCATTGACACGTGTCAAATAGATAAACAGCCGCAATTACATCTGAGCAACTTAACAGACCAAAGTATACTTGAGTTATTTCGGTTCCACAATATCTGCAGCTGTTTGATTGTGCTCCCGTTGTTAACAATGATCACCAGAGACCGTGCTTACAAAGTCGAGAAGCATCTGAGCAGTCCTCCTCGGCTCTCTGAAGCACAAACACTCTGCTATTGAAATATGAGAGGAAATGAGCAGTGGTTAATACCCGCCCATTTTTATGCAAATCCACTCCTTGCTATCTTACTAGCTTACGACTGACCCAAGATCATATCTCTGGAATGCTTTAGTGTTTCGAGGCCAAACTTGGTGGATCTGACAAGAACCAGGATCTGAGGCTGTCTGCAGATTCTCAGCACAGTGCCCTCTGGTGGTCGGGTTGTTTAAAATGGCTCTTTTGGCTTAAATCAGTTTGCAATAAAATTTGGTGTGAGTCATCAGTGCCTTAAGTCAGCACAGGTTGCCACCTATTGGTCAAAATGTATTACTGTTTTATTACAACCACTTCTATTTGAATTTAATGTTGGTTTTCCACGTCCATTTACACCACTTAAGCATAAGACTGAAGTTACCGCTGATTTCTGGTTTTCTCTGGTCAGCGTTCATCTGCTATTACTTTATTATGTATCATCATAAAGCAGCATTTGTTGGAGCAATTCACAGAGACACACAGATCTCCACTACTGCTGACAATTCCTGGGACATCATTTATCCAGCCATTGGAAAGTGATTAGATGCACATTGAATGCGATTGTGCAGATAGCTTTTATTTTATTTGTGCAGATCACTTCTTTCATAAAAGCAATAAACAGGACACCGCCTGGAGTGAGCACGCAGCTTTCACATTGTTGTTCAACGACGGGACTGAAATAAAATCAATTTTACAGTCCGGAATTGGCCCCTGCACATCTTTGTCCTCGACTGAATGCTTGCCGGCGATACAAAGCTGCATTTCCATCACGTTCAATCTACATTCATAATGGCCAGTGAATTTGGAGCGCACCATATGCCGGAAAACCTTTACGTGTGTCTCTTTTAATGGCTCCTTCTCATAAAAGTGAAATTGCGATTTTCCAGACCCAAAGAATAGGCGAAGCATATTGTTATTTACAACCTATATATAAATATATGTGTGTGTGTGTGTGTGTGCGCGTGCGTGTGTGCGTGTGTGTGCGTGTGTGGTGTAAAAATAAACTACAGGCAAATCTAAGTCTGCATATGTCTGTACAGCAGGAGAGAGAGAGAGAGAGAGAGAGAGAGAGAGAGAGACACTGTGGCTTCGGCTGCCTGTCTCTGAAACACAACTGAACTGGTAGAATGTGCACAAAGCAAGGTTCCTATCCATTAAAATAGGGCTGAATTAAGTTATAAATATCCAAGTGTCTGTCTGAGGAAGCTCCGAGAAAGTGGGACGGAGACAGAGCTAGCGGGTTCAGGAAGACAGGAAGACAAGTCTGTGGCTTTGAAAACTGAAATAATTACCCGTCCTCAGAAATGTTCATCTAAAGAAAGGATTTTCTCCTTTACCGGGGTCAAAATATACAAAAGATTCCAAACAAAGCGATCAAGATTTCCAGCAGACACATGCTTCAGAATTCAATCTTCAAAAGCTCTTTAAGAAAGTGTCCTCAAATGAAAAAAAAAAAAGACATTTGTTTGCTTTCAGAGAGTTCTGTGAGTCTAAGAATATTAAACGTATAGCAGCCAGCAACACCAGCTTTTCTGGTCACGTACGCTGTTAGATGCCGAGGAGTTGGACCCCTCTTGCCATAAACACACAGAAAACGGAAAGACGGGTCATGGATGAGAGATAATACTTTAATAACATTTGTGTAAAGTGATGATCACCTTTTGTGACATTTTTCTTCCATGGGGAGCGTTTCTTTCTTAAGTAATACCCTTGAATAGTCACAACGCCTGATAAGAATTCACTTGAACAGCAATTTATCGATAGGCGACACATGAAATAATGGTTCCAAATATACCACGGCACTGGCCAAATAACAACGAGTATTGATCAATGCTAATAATCTCAAAGTGCTCTGAAGTTTCCGAAGCCGCAAACCCTGCAGTGAATTAAATTACACAAAGTGTTTGCAAACATCAATAACCCAATTCAGTTCATCTGCAGCAAAGTAGCTTACAAAGCCCTCGGAGATCGAAGTGAGGCGACATGATCATGAAATCAATCAATCTCAGGAGGCCACGTCTAATCAGCAGCAGCGATGATCGCAGCGTTCCCTCTGAATCTGAACTTCCAGAGCCGTGTCTCCTGGAGCAGTGCTAACCTTTGAAAGGAAGCCATCTCGCCACTCCGCTCTGACATTTCACAAAACAAACGGCTCCGTCTGTGTGTGTTATGGGGGCCATATGGCACTCTGAAGGAGGTGAAAAGCAGTTTAAATGCAGCCAGACACTCTGGAGGACCCCTGAGCACAATCCGGACCGCCATCACACCTGGGAGATTTCCTGAAAGCCTTAATGTAAAACCTCTGACCCTCGCAAAGCTCCAGTGAGAGAAATCTCAGCAGATTCAGGAATTCGACTCCCCCTCTAAACACAAGTGCTACTAGACTCCGCGATTACCACGCCTCGTGCCATGACACACAAAGAAACAATGTTGTCATCTGTTGAGAGGTTTAGCAGCTTCAAGCATGTGGGAAAAATTACTTTAGTTACCTCCAGTGTCCAACAAAAAGATATTAATTCCACACAGAGCGATATAGTGTTTGTTTTATTGCATATTTATATTCCCAGAACCTTCCTTGAATATAATTGAGACCCAAAACCAGAAATGTTGGCCATGTGAAAGTCCCATTGGAAAATGAAAGCTGCCTCTCCATAAAGCTGGCCTTGAATTTAAAAGAAAATGCAAAATTTTTCATCAGAGAACAGTTTTGTTTCACAATCCTCTCCATGGTGTGGTTGTCCATATTGCTTTTTTTTAACCACGTCATTTGCTTCACTTCGTCTAATATTGTGTTTGGGCACAGAGCTCTGTTAACAGCAGCAATTTAAATTGGCCTTATTGTCCTTACCCTTCTTGTGCAAGGTGTCAATGGTCATCTGGACCAACGGTTAATTTAGCAGGCTACAGATCTATACTGAGGGACCATTTAAAGCCCCTTTGTCTTCAGTACATAGATAGTAATATATTACAGTAATTAAATGAAGTTAAATAGATCAATAAATAACATATAATAATAATAATAATAATAATAATAATAATAATAATAATAATAACGGATAATAATAACATATAATATTAATAATAAAAACAAGCACCAAAAATAAATACATGTTGATACAAACTGATGCTTTTTAGAAATATGATAAAAAAAATCAAGACTACTAGAATTTGAATAAAAAATGTAATTAAACAAATTAAAACTGATAAAAAAGGCTAAACAAAACTCACAAAGCAAATTGTGTTGAATAAATATTTAATTAAAATTGTGGAAAAATGTGTAGTTTTTGGTAAGAATTTGTCATAAAATGGAATTTCAATAATTAACGAGGATAAACAAATATATAAATAAATGAAGAGGATTGTTTACATTTGATCTAATCCAGTCATACGGGAAATAAACAAATACAAGTGAATGTTTTTGGCCCAAACGAGATCAGATTGAATAGATTTCATTGGTGTTGATGCTGGTGTTTATTCATAAACAAATATCGGGGAGTGTGTTGGTTCTTCCTCTTGTGAAAGTGTTTTTCTGAACAAAGTGAAAGATTAGTTGTAAAACTCTTGCCCCTGAGAGTGTGTGCTTTATTCCGGATGTAGGTCAATGTTGACCTCTCTAGATGAAGCTAGGGAGAGAGCGTGTTTGTGTTTGTGTTCACGGCACCATCAGAAATCTTTTCAGGTTAATGTAGGAGGCAGCTTTGAAAGTTCAGCAGCGCCTCGCTAATGAATCACATCTCGTCTCTTCTGCGTTCAGTGAACACCCTGCGCGTCTAAACTCACGACTAGTCGTCTTTGAAGAGACCCGTGCACTCTGGAATCCGACACCTTTCTGCTCGTGCATTGATCGCTTTTGCTTTCCTTCAGACGCACATTTGTTTCCATCACACACAGCGTGCATTAGCATGAGCGCTAACAAAAAGAGGCAGCTGGACATAAAATCAAATATGAAAGTAATTTAATGAATGTTTGTGATGATTCTGCATCAAATAAACAGAGAAGTTCACTGTTCAGAGATCAGGGTTTACTCAGTAAAAGACAATGGCTAAACCTCTTGAAACTAGTTTTACATTTGCTTCATTCATTTTCCAACCCTTTCGGGGTCACAGGGGTCTGCCGGTGCCTTACTCCAGCAGATTTAATAAACAAAATAGATTTATTTTTTCCAGAGTTAGTTGGAAAATTATGGACGACCAAAATGTGACTGGCCCAGACGGGCGATCGGGGCACCTTTAGCCAGCATTGCAACTTTTCATACTACCCTAGCGTCCGGGCGAGTTTTATAAATTCACACAAATGGCCAGTGTTCACTCTTTTTCATAGGAACATTACGCTTTGCAAACAGAGATACAAAATGTTTGAGATACGAAACATCTCGCGGGAAATTTTTTGCTTCGAGATACGAAGAAAAATCAGTTTTAAATCAAGCGAAACGTTACGTAAGTATTACTAATAATATTTTTATTCTTACTTTTATTTAACAAAGAGTTAAGACGTAGTAAAAGAAATAACGTTTATAACGTGGAAAGTGCTGTTCTGTAGAGAAACCCTGTGACGCGTTTCATCTTCATCTGTCTGCGCTCGTGTTTGAAACCGTGTTTGTGTTTGTAATTCATGAAATATCTCGAGAAAGTTATCTTTCATTCGTAGTGCCGTAATGTTTTCTGCATCCGTTCCTCCTCCTCCGACACATCGCCTCACTCTCAAGGTAAGGTTTCACATTTCTGTACATATGACGTATTTCGCTTGTGTTTTATTCTGTTTTATTATCATTTATTACATTAACAATGTGTAGATTTAAGGATTGAACAAACGTTACTTGATTTTTCTCTGGTTTTCCATTTTTTTTATCTACTTCTACTGTTGCACCGATTAGGCGTTTTACATGTAAAACTTGCTTCGACAAATGTTTGAGATACGAATGTCACCCTGGAACGGATTCATTTCGTATCTCGGGGTACCACTGTATTTCGTTACTTCTTTGTTTTGCGACGTAATTAACGAGAGGCTGCCATTTGGGCGGGTCTGCGCCTCACAGGATGACGACTAAAGATGAAAAGCATAGATAATATCTTTGTGAGACTCTTTTATTATTTATCTTATTACCTTTATATTGTTGAAGCTGGATTTCGTATTTAGAACATTATTTATTTAAAAAGAGAGCTAGTTTTTTAAAGTTTATTTTGTTTAGTTTTCACCGATCTCATTTTATTTTCTTACAGAAGTTCAGTTTGCATTCCCATGGAAGCATAACAAAGCACCTCCGAGAAGCCTGTCTGGTGCGCTCTCAGTAGCCAGGCACAGCTCCAGCAGTAGCACACATTTCACATTTTTAAATGAATTAATCAAGAGTCACCGCAGTTAAAATGTAGTTACTGTAGCCGCTCATTCATTTAGAAGTCTCAACAGAAACGAGTCAGATCCTGAATTCACATCACAGATGGCCAGTTCATTTGAGAAAACTAACCCATTATTTTCTATACGACATAAAAGAGATGTAGCGATTACGCAATGACGTCATCACGTAAATATTTATTACGCATCTGGATGAAATGTTTTAAAATAATACACGCCGCCTCAGAGATGATGGGCTTACACTTGTCAGATATTACGTGATGATATGCAAATTAGTGTCATCTGGCAACATTTAGTTACTTTTCATCGGTGATCGTTGGCAACACTGGCAGCACAGTCTGAGACTTGCGGGAAAAACCAGTGTTTCCTGCCAAATAAAGTGCTGAAAACACTGATTATAAATCACTCAGTAATCTTTTATTTCCAGTCAGAGTGAAGGGGGAGTAAACGATCAGGACGCGGTCCTCGTGAAGAAACGAAAGCTTTCTTACTTCTGTGCCTGATTGCTGTAGTTGTTGTCGTAGGTGTCGTATCCCTGCTCGTCGTAGGCCGTTCCATATCCATCATCGTACTCCTGGAGGAAAGCAGAAAGAAATATCTGTGAATCTGTCATCTCTAATAACTTATTTTGTGTTTGAGATCAAGCGTAGGCCGCCATCCCAAGCAAACATTATGATAAAGGGGGTCTTTATCCATAGCTTGAGTGACTTATTAAATAACGGAGCAATGCTTGGTTTATTATGTAGCAGTTTGTTGATAAAGCAGAGTTTAAAACAGCTGTTTGTGATCCAAAGAGTTAAAGGAAAGACACAAACAACTGCAATCCTTCGTGTCGGGACGGAACCCTGCTTTTGTTTGCATTTTCGTTAATGAAGAAAAAAATCGAAATCAAGATTTGCTTTGATTTTTGCCTTTTTTGCAATTCTTCCAGCTGCACTTGCACACAGTTTCTCAGGGAACCTCAGTGGATGCAGATACTTCCGTCTCTGTGAGGGTCATGCATCACTTCCTGTACGTCTCTTTCTCTTTTTACAGAAACGACGGTTCTTAGTGATTTTGGTTGGTTGTTTGGGGTCATTGCAGAATAGATCTGGGGTTAAAACACAGGTCCCTGATGCTACTGCAGGATGAATAAGCATCTGCCTGTACTTCTCCCAGCCCCATTTGCATAATCGAAGCCCCAAACATTCAAGGAACATTCATGATGCTTAACTGTTACTCCAGACACTCGTTGACTGAATCTACAGCACGACGCTTACGTCTACCTTTTAAATTGACACAGCGGTTTTCATTGAAGGGAAAACTACGGCAGAATCAAAAACAGATGAGATCGATTCATGAGGGCAGAATTTCAGACATTACTAATTGATCAAACGATCTCATGATTTCAAGCCAGCTTGTTGTGATGAGCTGCATTTGAGAAAAGTGCTTCGTTAATGCTCATCAACACATTCACGCGGAGCTCTGTGATATCTGTGACATGAGGCCACAGAGCCACGCGTGTCACCCGGCAATCTGCCACATGTCACAACAGTAGCTATATTAGATACGGACCCCCGCGACGTTTCATTATCCACACTCACAGGGTTATTACTCCATGTTAATTACAGTGTCAAAATCACATCAGCTCTCGACTTAATGAAGCCCTTCCACAACCTTTCATTTAAGCGCAGAGCTTCAGTTTCAGCGCACGCGTCTCGCATTCTGCTCCCGATGTTTGGAGTATTACTGTCAGTCGAGTGGATTAACCTCAAAGCTTGCTGCGAGCGTGTGAGGATGCAGAATGCCTCATCATTAACGCAGATCTGGATGGTCGCTAAACATGCTTTAGCGCTGTTGTCTTTGAGCTAAATTATTTTTCTGCTGTTAATGTTTCATGGGGAAGCTGGAGAGCTGAGAAAGCTTTGGCCAGATTCGTTCTTTTTGAATGAATCTTTGATGCGACTCCGGAGCGAGGGGCAACCTCCAGCTTTCCCTCTTGAAGCCTAATGGAAAGTGAATTGAACTGCAATTCCTCTACCTGCCGCTAGAGACTGCCTCCAGAAGTGAGCAGGTTCTCAGTCAATCCCATGATAAAATTATCAACTTTAGAGCAAAAAATTGTTTGGAAATTGTTTAGGCATTGCGTATTTTAATGCAAAATTTGCAAAAAATACGCAAACAAAAGAAAAAGGAATTTTCTGATTATCTCTTTTAGCAAAAAAAATAAAATAAAATAAATAAAATTTTGTACTTCAGTGTCCCAAGACCTGTAGAGATCTGACCTTTTGACTTGTCAGATCAGAGATGAACCAGACTAAAGACAAAATTTTGTCATATTTGTTAGTAGTGATGGTCGTCCCATCACTACTCTACGTGCGCTTATAGAGTGTGGTGTAGAGAAGCTGAAAAGCTCTCATTCGCTATTTACCTGAACATGATCCTCTTGAACTTAGTTAGGAAATGTTATTGATACTGTTTTATACAGTGCAACCTGCCAAAATTAATCACTGTTTTGTTTGTTTTTGTTGACGTTGTAGGATTAAATTCATGTGTGAATCTAAAGACCCAGTTGTGAACGAAAACAGAAACAGCTGTGTAGGAGGATGAGAAAGATTAATCGCAGCAACAAGAGACAAAGTAGCTATACTGCAACAACAAGGTCTCCCAAGATTTCTTCAAATTCAAATAATATCTTCTAGCCCCTTCTTGATTTGAACTGATCTATTCAAAATGAGTTTAACTGTTAAATGATGAAATGTGGAAAAATTCAAGCTCAGTCTCAATGTTTTCAGAAATATCCAGGAGAGACAGAATCCCCGGATCCTTCCTGCTCACTTCCAAATCCATCTGCCCTCAATTCACACTTGTAAAAGCCGAAGAAGCCTGGCATCGCTCTGTCCAATCAGAGCACACCATCCACAGCTTCTTCATCTGTAATCCGCAAGCAGCTAAGACGAACATCTGGAAATTTACATCTCCAAATTTTCAGGAATACTTCTCTCAAGCTGTGACACCACTAATTGTCTCCGGTAATATAAATTTTTTTCAATTCCAACTTTTAATGTAACCCCCCCCCCCCCCCCCTCACGGAATAATTGTTGTCATCCTTAGCTCAGGTTAGAAAGGAAGCCCGGGAAATGAATCCGAGCACTGATCTCCACGGAACATCCTGAGCTCGCTGAAGTTTCCCGGGGATTTCTGCAGGTCACCTCTAACGCCAGAATCCACTACAGACAAATAACCTCTCAGGTATTAGCCGAGGAGCCAGGAACTGTGAAATTCCTCCACGCGGGTAAAAATCCAGGTGAAATGGAGGCTTTCGACACTCCATCCATTAAACAAAACACTCACCGGTGAACAACTCATTTTCACTCGGAGCTGAAACTAGACTAGACTCACTCAGATATTTATAACAGAGATATTTCCAATGCGCCGCCCGCACTGACAGTGATCTCTATCTGCAGAGCTATGAATATATCATAAGCTAAAAACCTTATTTTCTCAAGAGCTGAACTCTGCGGATTAGTAACGTGTGGCTTTGAGAACAAATGCGTGCGTGCGGACGGATGGAAAACAAAATCAAACTCAGGAAATGAGCCTTTTCTAGAGGAAGCAAAACTCATTTCCAGGTTTATTTAAATTGATCAGCTCTGGTTTGATCGAGTTTGTTCACAATCTATTCTCAGTTTGTTTGGTACACTTCTCTCTAAGCCGAAGCTTTCACACGTGAAGGAAGAGGACTTACATCATCCTCACGACGGATCAAACCGTATTAAACAAACTTTCTCACACAGATCCATTCAATAAATCAGTTCAAACACTTGAAATGTCAATGACACTATTGAGATAAACCCAAGGTTTAATATTGCAGCACAAAAGCAGTAACATGAATAAAAAAATAAAACATTTCTAATGTTTTTGTGCTGGCGTAGAAGATATTTGATGGCTTAAAAGGCTTAGAAACCAAAAAGTATAGGATCTTTTGCAAGAACTGATGTAAAAATAAAGCCTTAACTCATGTTTCCGCACTTTTATTTTTTTTTTAAACAGCTTTTCTTTGAGCCAGTGATGAAGCTCCCCGAGTTACAGACCAACGTCAGTCCCGGACATTAGACTTCCCCAGTAGAGATATGCTATACACACTTGATCACATTATCAGTCAAAGAAAACTCAGTTTCTTTAGATGAACACAGACTAAAAGATGATGGAAAAACAACAGTAACAAAGAGCAAGCCAGTGTTCGGAACACTGGACGTGGGTTTTAGTCAAATATAATGAAGAAGCAAAGCTCTGCCCACAGCCACGCAGTGAAAGATTCAGGATTCAGTACAAAGTGTCTTGGGTCATTAAAACAAAAAGTGGAAAATGAAACTGAGACTTTGAGAATGGATCATCAACAGCTGAAGATTGGTATGCAAAGGTAAGTGGCCGCAAGGAGAATAATGACGGAGATCAGCGAGGAGGTAAAAAAAATGGTAAATGTGAGGTTTTATTAAATAACCTAACTAACTAAACTTTGATCACAGGAACTTTAACTCTTGATGATAAAACTCAGAGCTGTTAACAAACTCCCAAAGTAACAAAATATAAATCAGCAATGAGCTCAATGTCAACAGGAGTCTGGCGCAGATCCAGAGGGCAAAGACATTAAGCGACAATGTGAAAATGAACCAGTGACAAGCAGAAGAACCACAGAGAAGAACCATCAGATTAGGAACAGGTGAGGAGAAAATTAGGAAGAAACCAGCAGGGAGGGGCAGGAGCAGAGATGAACAGTAAATGCATGAAAATATTATCAAGAATAAAATCTTGTGGAGATCTGAAAAGAAAGAGGCTTCAGCAAATTGATGCATGGTTTCAACGCTGATTCAACAGCACATTAATGTTTAATATCTTCATAAATATGTAATAGCTATGTATTTATAGCGAGCCAAATTCCTGCATGTAAACAAATGAACTTCATGAGATGCATGTGTTTGACTCCTCTGTCTCCACTCTCAAAGTGTCTGCCAAAGTTTCCTGAAACAAACGAGCTTTCCTCAGCGGGTTAATACGATTTTCTGGATGTTGCATCAGCAGCGGAGGTTCTTGGGGTCTCAGAGGTTCGACGGTGAGCAGGGGATGGCCTGTTTTCACTGTGAGAGCGATTGCCACTGGCCTGAGAGGGCACAGGTCTTCAGTCTCAGGATACAGAGAGAGAGAGAGAGAGAGAGAGCCCAGTAACGGCTTGTAATCACATTACGTTTGCCTTCACATTAAGCCCCGGAGCGTTCCAGACACTATCGATCATGTTTAGCTCCTCTGCTGCACACACATGCCTTCACCCACAGCTTCAGTCTGCAGGTTATTAGTAGTCGTCAGGGTAGAATTCTCTTTCTTTAAGACACGTTTCTCTTTTAAAGATGATAACCCACCCAGAGCATAAACACCTTTTGATGTAAGAAAATCTTGAAGCAAACAGATGCGCCACGGCTACTTCTGGCCTAAACCACACCATCGGCCTCGAGTTCTGCTCCATTAACATCGAATCAAACCCAGAGAGTTTGCACGTCATAAACTCGGAGTCCTTACGCCGCTCTGGCCAGATCTGCATAAACGCAACTGACTTACAGCTATTCCAAAAGTACGGAGCGGAAGCGCGGGCGACATTATGCGATTAATAGAATTTCATGCTACGTCTCTCTCTTGTTATGTGATAAGCAATGTTTCTCTCATTAAATATCACACGGAGCTTGAACGAAGCTCATGCTTCAATCACATCCAATCAGATCCTTTATGTCTAAAGAAGATGTTTGTATGCCACGAATGGTGCTACACGTTCCTCAAAGTGTGAAAATCAGAACGGAAAGTATTCAAACCCCTTAAATATTTCATGGTTGTATTGCAGCCATTTGCTCATTTGTTTTTCCCTCAGTAATGTTCTCACAGCATCCCATATCAACTGAAAAAAACTTCTGACACAGCCATGAGCCTGGTTTGTGGATCTTCTGCCATTCCTCTGCAGATCTTCTCCAGTTCTTATGGTGGACAGCCATGTTTAGGTCTCTCCAGAGATGCTCAGTTGGGTTTGATTGTCTTGCTGGAAGGTAAACCGAGGTCCTGAGCACTCTGGTGAAGCTTTTGTGCAGGATATCCCTGCCACATTTATCTTTTCCTCGATTGCAACCTGTCGACATGTTCCACTCCCAAAGCATCACATTGCCACCACCGTGCTTCACTGTTGGGTTTGTTTTGAACAGATGATGAGCAGTGCCTGGTTTTCTCCTCACATGCCATTCAGTATTAAAGCCAAATTCTTTCTTTGTCTCATCAGACTAGATGGTTGACTTTCTGCACCTTTCTTCCAGCTTCCGAATGCATATTTGGAGGTCAACCACAGTGATCTTCGGGTACTTGCTCACCAACTCAGTTTGGTTGGATTGCCAGCTCTAGGAAGGCCACTGTGCTTTATAGGCTGGAAGGTTTATATAGACAGATGTGTGGCTTTCCTAATCAAGTCCATTCAGTAAAATCAATCACAGCTGGACTCAAAAGAAGGTGTGGAACCATCTCAAGATGATCAGAAGAAATGGAAGCACCTGAGTTAAATATAGAAAGATTCATGGCTGTCTCCTTTTCCTTTCGGCTGTTCCCAGTTTAGGGGTCGCCACAGCGAATCATCTGTCTCCACCTAACTCTGTCCTCAGTATCCTCTACTCTTAACTTCATGTCCTCTTTCAGCACATCCATATATCTCGTCTTTGGCCGTCCTCTTGACCTCTCGCCTAGCAGCTCCATCTCTCCATAAAATCATGGAGCACAGTTCAGCTCCATAACCACTTTCCCTCCTCTGCACATGTCCAAACCATCTCAGTCTGGCCTCTCGAAAATGTGCTTCTACTTTTCAGTTTTTCTTTTTTTAAATAAATCTGCAAAAGCGTGAGCAAGTCTGCGTTTTTCAATAGGGGTATATTTCAGTTCGGATTGCAGCAATCCATTTGCTTCTTGTTTTGTTCAGCAGATGGGGCAGGAGAGCTGGACCTTGAGTTCACCTGTAATCATTTAATATCGCGTCCAGATCCATTACTCATCAGGTCATTCTTTAGGAATCTCCCTGGACGGTCCGCAGCACTCCTCTACAGACGAGGATCAAAGAAAAACAGATTCACCTCAGATTTATCACCGAGCAGATGCTAGGCTCATACGTGTTGGAGGCTGTGGTAATGACCGTGGACAGCTGGAGAAAGCCTCCTTTCCTCTGACCCCAGTGCATTGGAACGATGGCACTTAAATAAACCTGTCAGATGTGGTTAGTACAGGCACTGTGGGGCACTCTGCCAGCCCAGCACACCTCTGTGCCCGCCATCTGCTGCCACCTACCCGTCATCAGCCACAGAATCTACAGAGTAATAGACGGAATGAGCTTTTAGTGCCGATCTCAACGAGGAAGAATGTTTTCATTCGTTTTGACAACTGATGTCAGTTCACCACGGTGCCCAGTAGGAGTCACTAGACGATATCCTTGCATAATTTGCATATTTAATCATGGGATGACTTAAATAACCTACTTTTATTTTCTAATTGGCCCCCTTTAAAAAGATTTATCAAACTTTGTTAGAGAGAGAATCAAACAGGAAGTTAATTGGAAGGTGTGTGTGTGTTTTTACATAAAAAAATGTACAAATAAATAGCAACTAAATATTCTTGTGTGTTGGAAGCTAGTGGATGCAAATGCTGCTGTTGTTATTGCTGCTGTTGTTTTGCAAGAAAGTGAAAATGTAAAGTTGGATAAACCTCTGGAGTTTGGTTGGCATTGCGCCGTCTTTCCGTTACTTACGTATTCGCCGTAGGTGTCTTGGGTGACAGGAGGAGGAGGTCTGTAACCAGGGGGAGGTGGAGCTCCTCGAGCTCGTCGTGAGGACGCTGTCCCTCCTCTGCTGGACAAGACACGGCTAGGCGGAGCTCCCTGGGGTGCCGCTCCTCTTGGGACGGCAGCTTGAGGAGGAGGAACACCCCCTCTAGACCTGAAATCATGGAGCACAGTTCAGCTTAGATTTGGGGGAAAAAAATGAGGATTTACAAAGAAAGACAAAAAGTATAAAAATGAAATGACAGAGAGCAGCGAGGGAAATAACATCAACCTAATGTTTATGAATTGCTGTGATTGATTTCTTTCATCTGTTCATCAGTTTTCAGTGACATCCTCTAAATATGCCACAGGTTAAGGAATAAAATACTATTTTTTACACATCCATGACTTTAAAATAAACTTTGTTTCGTTTCGTTTCTAATCTCTTTAAAGCATTAGCTTAGCATAGATCATTGAATCCTTTCAGACCGGAAGCATTCGGGTAGAAAATGATCACTGTTCCATTGTTAACACAATGTAAAGGCTTTAAAAATGGAATTAATATAGAAACTCTTTGATTATTTCTAACTGAAAAAGCTTTGGATCTAGTGAAACTCATTTATTAATGCTAAGCTAATGATCTGGAGAATGTTTCAACAGTTTCCAAAATGATAAAATACTTACTGTATTCACACTTTTGTTCCACTTCCATTATTATTTTACATGCCATTCTGTTCCATTTATTTACCTTTGAATTCATGCTGCATTATGTTTGTTTATTAAATATATATATGTATATATATTATTTCTAATTTTAAAATGAAAATCTCCCCTTGTTTGTGCGTAGATTTGCTGTTTCGAATTGTTCCATAGTAAGTTAGTGTCTGCTGTCTCAATAATCTGTTTGCTCCATATTTTCGTTCCCATTAATATTTCCACAGCATCATTCCGTTTCATTATATTTGTTACAATTTATCTGCAGTTCCACTGATTTACATTTCATATTTTATTTACATTTCAATGTTCCATTTCATACAGGAACCAAATTAGATTCCATCCTGTTCAAAAACCTGTTCAAGAAATATACAACATTTGTTCCATTGTTTCAGGTTCCAAAGATTCATAACAATTTTTCATTCTCATTCCATTTGCCTTTTGTCTGTTTTTAAATTTCGTCCATATGTTTTTTTCTGAAATCTTACAAAAGATGTACCTGTGTGCTCCTGAGGCAGATGTTCCTCGTCCTCGTGTGCTACTTTTGCCTCTCGCGGCTGGAACCTTAGCATCTTCCGATCCTCCGTTCAGAAATGTCAGCTCCTGGAGCTGAGCCTGTCGGATCTCATCATTGTAATCCTGTAGCAAACACACAGCTAATGAGCTGCAGCACACAATAATGCTCCGACAGTTTTCAACCGGGATAAACGTCCCCTGCATCTCCAAACATGCATCAACATGTGTCCTCCCTGAGAGGAGACAAACTGGAGGAATAATGAAACAGTGTTCCATTAGCATAACAGCTGTGACGGCATAACGACATCCAGATAAAAACTAAGCATTACACTGATTTAACAAATAAAAAAACATGCAAGAAAAGTGAAATACTGTATTTTATTTTGGATATTTGAACCAACCCAATGCTAATACATTGAAGCTAATCAAGCTTCCAGGTGGAGCAGGTACCTCTTTTCACATTTTGGTGGTTTGAGTCAATCAAAACAAGGGACACATTGCTATTGTTTTGAAATAAGTGGCGTGGTGACCAATCCTGGCCATAATCTAGCCAATCAGAAGAAGGTGTGGTTTAGATCAACCCGCTTTCAACCAGTGAAAAAAGTTTTGAGGTAATGAAGAGGTAAAGTTGATGTTCCGTCATGTTCAGAACGTACCGGTATGAGGAATTTCTTGATCTCCTCCAAAGCGTGACCCATTCTGGCATAGGCTTCCGCCGGAGGAGCGAAGACCTCTATCAGCACATGCAGATCTTCACTGAGGTGATGGTACTTAGCCTCTCCGCTCTTTCGAAGCTCTTCTTCCTAGTCACATAAACATTAAACGCTAGGGACCTTGCTCACTGTTCCAAAGAAAGAGTTTCTTTTTAATGAAGCTTAGAACCCTTTGCTTGCTCTGTTCACTACAAGAATAAAAAAAACATATCAAAGGTTAATGTAATGGGATGAATTTATATTTATAAATGAATAAATATAATATTAATGTTGTAGGATTTCTGATCAAAGAAAACTGATAATTAAAATTGCATTATTTCGTAATTTAAAATGGAAAATTAACATTTAATTTGTCTACATTTTAAGTAACTAAAGTACCGTAAGATCTGAGAAGTGTTCGTCTGTGGGTGAAATAAATATGCAAATAAACTAGCTAAATTAATAAACAGTACACAGTAATTATTTCATGAATATTCAATTAGATTAATATGGTAATTCCACATTAAAACCCATTAACACTGGGCACTGAGTGTTTTTGGTGTGAGAGAATTCAGCCGCTCCCTTTATTTATGATACAACTTTTTGTACAATTTGTTCAGCCGTTTAATTTAATGACGGTTTTCCTCCAAATTTAATAAAAGGGTGGTAAATATAAGTAATCTCTGGTATGCAAATGACATGCTAATTTCTTCCACTGATGTGCTGTTTAAGGACGATGTCAAATAATTGAATAAATCACATGCAATTTAGATTCTAATTAAATACACATAGCCAATACTGAACTGATCCGGCCACTTTATTAGGTACACCTGTAGAACTGCTCGTTAAGGTAAATTTTTAATCAGCCAATCACACGGCAGCAACTCAATGCATTACGGCGAGTGGAAATGGTGCAGAGGATCTGCTGCAGTTCAAATCGAAATTCAAAATGGAGAAGAAATGGGATTGAGTGACTTTGACCATGGCATGGATGTTGTATTTCAGAAACAGCTGATCTACTGGGATTTCAAGCATAACCATCTCTAGAGTTTACAAAGAATGGTGCGTAAAAGAGAAAATATCGAGTGAGGAGCTTTATTTAGCTTTTAAACTAAAGTCAGTGTTGAGGGATGGTAAAACGCGACGGGTAATGTGATGTTAGCCAATAAATCCAAAGATAATCTGGCTCCGTCCTTTTGTCTCGCCTGTTCAATCACACTCTCTGTGACAGGATGCTGAGGGTGGCGTTTCTTTGTCATTGTATCCTCTTTCCAGGTGAGATGGATCGAGAGCCTCCCATCAGCAAATATCGACCGGGTCAAGCGCAGGAAACACACAAACTGTACGCAGCCCTGGATCGTCCAAAAGAGAGACTAAAAAAAAAAAAGTTCTGTACCTTTTCTTTGTCTCTCATGGACCCCTTGCCAAGGATGGACATCTTGGTCAGCGTGTCTTCCTGCAGTCTCTTTAATGAGTTCCCTCGAGGGCCCAGCAGCTTTCCAACAAAATTAAACTAATAAAGAGAGAGAAAGAGAGAGTTAAACACCGTAAAAACACCAGAGAGCCGACTGTATCACATGTACTATTGAACAGTTGGAGCCGGATTTTCTGGCATTATTAGTGGAACAACATTTAATCTTTAAATTAAGTAACAAAAGAATGAACAATATACAATGTCTTTTTCTTAAAATATTAAACTTTATCTAGATTTTAGAGTTTGAGAAAGCTTTGGCCAGTTTGTGAATCTTTTAATCCAAATATGGATTGGAACCGTTTGCTTGAACAAATAGTTAAAACGTTTGAAATGGTTTGAAAAAAATAAGTCATTTTAAAATTGCACACAAACTTTGATGTTGGCTTTCAAAAGTGCCTTTAAAATTATTTTTATTAATGGTTAACTAGGTCAAACAATCTGGTTGCTATGGTGAAATTAAGGATGTCATTAAAAGTTACCCTTCACACTACACCGAGTCCCATGTCCCTAGCGTTTTCTGAAGCTGAGATATAGATATGCTGATTTGGTTGCTAGGGTAAAAGGTTTAGTTGCTATGGAGGGGTCAGTGACATAACGTAATGCTCCCCCATGTCACTGCGAGTGAAATAAACCACATTCATGTCTTTAACTTTACCAAAGCTGAGATTTCAGAAATGCTGGTTGCTAGGGTAAACAAGCCAACACAAAGATTTAAACCGTTTAAAACCGTTCCAAACAACATTACAGTTTTGTGATCCTTGGTTCCTCTTCGTCCAAAAGCTCTCGCATGTAAACAAGCTCTCTAGCGCCCCCACTTCCATTTTTTTGCATTCATGTTTTAGAATCAGTGGCAAATTAGTGCAAAACACAATCCAAATCAACTCTGTGCACGCAACGCTATTGCAAACAAAACAAATCTTTTCAGAGAATCAGCAAATTATCTTTTAATAATCCCTTACCTTCCTTTAACGAGTCTAAAAAACAAAACACAGAGCTCCAAGATGCCGCTCAGACAATGTCCTTTTGCACATATGAAATACAACAAAAAGAGAGGTTTCTGCTTCTCCTCCTTTCCATCTCCCAGTCCCCGCGTCTGGTTTTAAGAACATTCTGCTGAAAGCTGTTTGTGTGGTTCTTTTCATTAGCTCTGTGTTATTTACGGAGGCTTTTGTTTGAATGCTCTTTAACGGCGTAATCTGATGATATTAAGGCCTGTAAATGACAGCCTGGGCCTTAATCTGGACATTAAACACAACACAGAGCTGTGTGAGGATTTGCAAGGAGCTCTAAAGCCCACGCCAACACTCTCGCAATCCTGCAGACTTACTCGGCTGGGTGCACTCTCGGTTTGGACCAACCTTTCGGAAACCACGGCACCTTGTCAAGAGTCAGGTGACCCAAACACAGACAGCCAGACAACGCCGCCTTCTTTATTATAGAGAAGTGAATAACAAAACAGCCGAGAATGGACTTTTCAGTCACTGGCCACTTTATTAGGTACACCTCGCTAGTAGAGGACTCCTTTTGCCTTCAGAACTGCCTTAATCCTTAATCCACTGGCTATTTTCTTTTTTTGGACCATTCTCTGTAAACCCAAGGGATGGTTGTCTGTAAAAATCTCAGCAGTTTCTGAAGCACTCAAACCACCTCGTCTGGCACCAACAGTCATTTAAATCACCTTTCTCTCCCATTCTGATCTGAACTGCAGCAGATCGCCGTCACCATGTCTACATGGCTCTTATAAAACTGATGCAGCTTTTGGAAAATGTGCATCTGGGCAGAGGAACGGAAAAAAGAGCAAAGTGGTGCAATCGCCCCGAGGCTGAACGTTGATCTCCCAGCAAGGCATTCATTACAAATTCATTTTAATTGCTGATTACATCAGGTAATGAGGGCAATTTACTGATAATTCAGCCGATAGGTTTCCTGAGGCTGCTGCTGCTGCTAAAGCATCTCCCTCACTCTCTATTTCCTCAAGCAACCGAAGAGGTCCAGGTGTAAATTTTATCTTTACAGTCTTATCACTCACACAAATAATACTCGGGTTCTTTGGAAATTCAACAGAGCATGTCAGAAGAAAGCTGTGAGGAAAACATGCTCTCAGACACAATGCTCAAATATATACAGAGATCATCAGCTGAGTTCACTAAATATGCAAATATTTTCCAAACAGAACCAGCGAAGGGAAGGCATCGGGTTTTCATCAAAGGCTTTCGAACGCTGTACGGTGTCAGAGTTGAAAACCGACAGAAAACAGTTCCCTGACATCATCAAAAGGACAAAGCTGAGGGAACTTCTGTAAACTTGTTTTTCAATGAAGATCTTTTGTTAAAAAAAAAAAACCAAAAACAAACTGAAAGATTTTATTCAAATCTAAAGACAAGTTTCCATGATTCTCAAGTTTTGATCACACTTTGATGTGAGATACTCCTTCTTATATAACTAGTGTTATATAAGAATAAATAATGTTTTTTTTCATTAATAACATTTAAACTTTAAAGTTTAAAATGTAATAATCTACAATTACATATATACATATACATATATACATACATATACATACATATATATACTGCCATTTTAACTGTGTTCTGTGCAAAACAAGCTCATAAAAGATGAAAGTGAGTGGGACGTTAAGAGGAGAGATAGCTGTTGTTTTCATAAAGTTCTACCCTGCTCTGCTTCTGATTGGCTGATTCGTGAGTGTTTTCCAATGAGACGAGAAGGCATCCCCAAAATAGTGTCATTAAAAAAAAAGAGAGACAAAATGACAACAGAGTGTTCTCTAATCTTCTTCAATGTAATACTGACGTCCTAAAAATGTACATTTGCTTTATATCGAGCGATCAAAGTGCTCACAGACCTGACCTCGTCAAAGTGGCGGATCAAAACGCATCACGAGTCCTCCAAGCCAATGGAATTTTCTCGGTAGTGTTACCGCGCGGTTAAGAGACAGCGCATCATATTTTTGTGTGTGAGAAATTTAACTGTAAATTGCGTGAGACTTGTGAAGCCACAATTTCTCCAATGGCTCTAGGAATCATCTGGCACTCAGAAAAGTTGGGTGAATTCTCACGGTTTGAAATTAATAAACACAGAGTTTAGCATCTTGCACTTTCCTTGTTATAGGATGCGCAGCTTTATGCCAGTGAAGCAAGTTGCTCTTTTTATACTGGACTGGTTTTCTATTTTTTCAACATTATCAACTGTTTCGGTGCTTGAGCGCTCAGGAATTGAACCAAAACTATTTAGTCATTGGCCATAAACAGAGATGAGTGACGTGATTGGCTATTGATTCTCCCGCCTTCCTCTGAGGGACACTGTAGATGCGTTCGCATCACTCAAAGCAAAACTCGAAGTGATCAAATGCTCCAAAGTGAGCGCAAAAAAATCAAATACATTTGGTACATTTTGTCTTTTCTCATGACCATTAAGTCAATAAACGCTCGCTATCGTGTAAACATGCAGCTGACGGCGACGTCTGCAAGGAAAACTGCACCAGTCGGATTCAGAATCTCTCTTTCCCTCCATCCATCGCTCTGTCAGACTGGACAAATTGAATTAGTCGTCCTCCGGTGGCTCTCTGCAGCTCTAAACAGCACATTAGTGTCTGCAGTCATCGGAGCTGTCCAAAGCAATCTGTTTAGTGTGACGCGGGCGACGTGACATTACCTCGTGCAACACTCCGCTGATAATTGCTTTATTTGAGGAGGTCAGTTCTTGCGGAGGGCTCCCAGACACTTACAAGAGAACTTAACTTCAGTCCGTTTGAACATAGAGACACAAAATACACTAAGATATTTATTTGGTACTCCGTGCCACATGTTAGGACGATTTAAAACCTTTGTTCTGTTCCATAACGAGATTCGCGAGGACTAGTTAGTTGATCACTGATTTTTTTTACCATTTTTACAGTGGAGCACAAACCATTTTAACTTGGCTGCCACTTTGGTCAGTCCTGTCCCGTGTGCGGCTGTTCTTCGGTCCAAATCATTGTGGCCCATGTTTTTCCAGCCAGAAACTCTGTGGGTTCATGTCGACGCCCAAAACAGGTTGGCTGAACTTGGCCACAATCAAAGAAGAATTATGTAAATATATTTTAAAGGCATTGGAATCTTTGTGAGCCAACGACTTCCAATGTGTCCCAATAGCGCACTAACCCTAACCCTAAACCCACATCAAGTAGTTCATTCTTTTATTGTTCGCATTATTTCTATTTGCGTAAGCTTCCTCTTTACCAATGTAAATATGTGTAAAGTTACTCATTTTATATTATTTTACAAATGTAAAAGCATTTAGATTAGTATTGTACTTTCTAAACGTACAAGGTGCATCAGTCTAATTCATGCAAATGTAAATCGTATCGTGAATAAAATGTTTGAAATAATCAGGGGATAACTTACCAAATTATCATCTAAAGCTATTTTGCTTTACATTTATCAACCTCCATTACTTACAGTGGCAAAAACAAACAGAAAATTGAAAAAATATTTTTTTTCAAACAAAAGTCACACTTTTATTTATCACATGAGTTGTGAAATATATTTGAGACATTGACGAGGTTAGAAATAATATTTTTTTTTTCAAATAATAATCTTTTTTTTTTTTGCTTTCAAACTTTGGAGAAGAATCCTCCATCTGCAGCAATTACAGCGTTGCAGATGTTTGGTTTCTAGCTGGAAATTTTTTGAGGGAATCTGGAGAAATTTCACTCCACCCTTCTAGAAGCTCCTCCCACAAGCTGGATTGGCTGGAGGGCACTTCTTGCGTACAATACGCTCAAGCTGCTCTCAGAACAGCTCAATGTGGTTTAGATCTGGTGACTCCATGACAGATTTAAGACCAGCTGCTGCTTCTTCACTAGTTTTTGCACAGTTTGGCCATGTGCTTGGGGTCATTGTCCTGCTGCAGGATGAAACTGGCTCCCATCCACAGGGAATAGCATTTTATTTTCTTACATTTTATCAACAACAGTAATGAGTTCTAGTTTGTGAAACATCGGTCCCTTGAAATTGATCATAAAACATAATTTCTGCCAAATCGGATGAATTGTTTCTGACGAGCTCAGCGGCACAACCGAATCGAACATGTGCTTCTCTTTCTCTCTTCATATCACTCATTCCTCCACAAGTATGGCTTGGCAAAACTTAAATGGTGGGCCGCTATTTACACCGCTATTGTTTACTTTTATAACTGGTTGGTCTAGTGGCCAGTAGATGAATTGCAGTTTCAGTCCCTTCTGTATTTGCTTCACGAGGAGGTTGCGCGATCCTCAAAACACTTTATTAATTAAATTTTAGAACAAGTGCAGAACTCCAAGAGGTCCGTCCCGATCTTGATCTCTGCTGTTATTAGCTTTTATATCAATCGCTAAATTACTGGCAGAGCTTAAAAACAGGCACGCACACGAGACGTAAATATACCAATAAAGTCTCTGTTGATGCAAAACTACTCTGTTTGCAGCCAATCAACCGTAGTCTGTGTCTAAAGCAATGAGCTGATCATCGAGTGGGATCCAAAAATCCAATTACTTTCCCATCACGGCGGCCTGGAAACATGCTTCAGCCGGATCATTCAACTGACTGCGTCTGACAAAGCTCACCCAGAGACTTAGAAGCAGGACGCCAACATGAGCACGATCCGCAAACATCTCTGAGCGAATGCAGCGGCAGAATTGTGCTTTGTTACCAAATCTGAATAATGCGGGTTCTGGATTCAACTAAACCTGTGACCTGACACTAACAGGCAGATTTCAAGGCTTCACAAACACAAAGATTGGGCCTGAAAGAGAACAAAGACTCCAGTTTTTAAACCCCACTTGGTTTGACTCTTGGCTCATTCACTCACGTTGCACGGCAGCTGTAATATTTCTTTTTTCAATGCATGGAGCAGAAATTTACAGTTGTGTACTGTTTAGTTTCAGCGCAGACCTCTTGCTTTTACATTCGTTCGGTGTCTCTTCAGAGAGAGGTGGCTTTTAACACGTCGTGATCTTACTGGACACATTCCTCTGCTCTGTATCCCCTCATTTGATCAAGGAGAGCGTCTCTCACTCAAATGGACAGCTGTACCTAATAAAGTGGCCAATGAGTGTCTACATGTATATTATACAAACCCAGTAAAAGCAGGGTTCACCAACTCAATAACTGTTTTTGTGAGGGTCAAATATGCCTGAAATCATGATGCTTATTGAGGAATGGGTTCCACTAAATAAAAATCTGGAATTCCTCACTGAAATCAAAAGTAGAGAGAAGCTGAAGGGCTCAGGAGCTTCTAGTGCTGATATTGATGCAGCTACAGTCGCTATGTCAACAACGGATGACATAAGGTAATAGAGCGTTCAATGATTTATCATTAAAAAAGTATTTTAATCCAGGCTTCAAATGTGGGTAAAGGTGCCCCCCCCCCCCTTATTTTTGTTCAAACCAGTAGAACCATAAAAGATAATTCACTTCAGAATCAAACAAAATTCTAAAAGTAAGTTAAACCTGAAACAAACGGGGATTTTTGTGTGAAATCATCTTACAAAGCATTGCTTTCCACAACAGTTTCAAACACATTGAACTTAGCTAACTGCTTTTATTTTTTTTGTGTTGCCAATTCGGCCTCACATTTAACTTTGCACACGCAAACATGTACTTTATACAAAAAAGCATAGGGGGTGCTGCTGAGCACATTTAAGAGAGTAAAAATTCTAGATGGGATATTCGTATTTGACAGAATTTCCTCAATGGGAACTGAGGGTTCTCTTACCGGACAGCCAGAGCAGAGGTTTTGGTAAACATTTCTATTATTAAAGTGTTATCGATCTGAATTGAGATTCATACGTATGTTCGAATGCTTCCCAGCAGGGTGCTCTTTGTCTACGTCAAGGAAATATTGATGCAGTAACTATCCCTGTCCAAAGATGGCATTTGAGGTACAACAGATGCACCTAAGCAGTAAAGAAGAAGACGACGAGAGAGAAGGAATCAAAGAACAAATAGACAAAAATCCTGGATGTCGAGTGGTTTATTCTGTTGGGGGATGATCACAGGGAGCTGCTTGACAGAAATGTGGGGAAAAGAGAGAATTTGGGGGCGCTATTTCTTTCCCGTTTCCTGTACGAAGTCGTTATGAGAATGTGGGATGAGCCACGAGCGGCTTTTTCATCCGGATACGATATAGCAGTGCAAAACTCTTTTTGTGTAGTTCGCTCAAATGTCATGTCTGCGGATAAAACTCGATCGAATGATTTGGATCAATAAATAGAGGCCTGAAGGGGCACAGGAAGGAAAGAAAAAAATTTCAATAGTTTTTATCGATTTATTTATTCACGAGAATGAGGAGAGTTCTCCCGGTCTCTACCGTATCCTTCAAGATGTACTTGAGCAAGAGTGGAGACCTCATTTTTGAGAAATGAAGCCCCGAACACAAGCACAGGTGCCCACCGGCCGTTTCTGAGCATCTGTGTGTGGAGACGCATTCACGGGGTGATAATGTATGTGGTCGTGAGCTATTTTTTGAAGATGGGGTTGTAAATGGCCTCTGAGATCCCTGCGGGAGTGTGCTGCGAGGGCTAGAACACGCTTGCATTGCTTTATTTAAACAACGTCTGGTGCCTAGCCTCACTTTAAGTGTTTTTAGTTCCAATTTCCATCTTTCCCTCATAGCTAAACTCTGGTCGATGCTCCAGGAGTTTTACTTCAAAGTATTTACCATAGATCCCTTCAAATGACACGACACATGCTCTATATCAGCGTTTACCAAAGTCTGGACAAGGAACCAGGACAGTCCAGGGAAAAACCAGCATCTAACACAAGATCCCAGGCTCGTGTTTCTGTATCACCAGCAACCACAAAAAGTGAGCTCTAACATTTCCTGGCAGGTGGTTGCATTGAGCTTGGACTTAAGAAAACACAGGGGACCAACACCAGTAGTTAGACCTAAAGCAGCTTCCATGGCTCTCCTCTTTTCTTCCTAGATTTCCTAAAGAAATGCAACTTTTACTTTCATCAATCCCGGTAAAGCCACAAATCTGCAGTGAAATTCTCCTGAAGTTATTTTATATATATCTTCTCATGAGGCTGGTGCACTGTGGAAATCAAATTTATTTATGATACTCACTTTGGGAAACTGTTTAACGGGAATCAAAATCTTCTGGCCCAGTTTCATGTTCTTGTTGATGACCACATCGATGAACTTCTCGTCCTCCTTGTCCTCGTCTTTCTGAACCTTTTCGATTTCTGTTACGGAAGAAAGAGCCCGAGTTAATCAAATGGTTATCAACCCAAATCTACCCATGCTTTATTATCAGAGGACAGTCATGTGACCAGGCGAATGTTGACTGATCGGTGAAGTGTGAAATAGCTTCCAGTGTCTACACTGTAATTCAACTGGCCACGCTTCTGATGCACGCATGAATATCTTTTCTCTGGTACGGCGTGTTTTTAGTGGTGGTGGGGGGGGGTACTTCTGTCGGCGTGCCAAATGTTTGTCTGATTAGACACCGGAGTGTGTAAACGAGCTCATACACGGGCGGTTGTTGTGAGGCGCGGTGGGGTGCCGTGTCTTCGTCACATTAATGAGTTGCGTTGCAGGGTTCTCTCCAGGAGCTTATCGTACACAACACTGCACTGAGGCACTTCACATCCTCCAGACGAGTGGCTTATTGTGGGAATTCTCAATTGTCTGACTTCAATCACAGGCAAGATAGAAATATGTTCTATTTACACCTCTGCATTACAATCACCTGCCACTTTATTAGGTACAGCTGCTCATTGATTCACATTTCTCCCAATGCCTTTACCCATGGTGCAGATGAACCGCTGCAGTTCAAACCGAGGGAAGAAAGGTGATACAGAAATAGAGTTCAGTGGTATTTCTCATGAAGTTTCTATGTGTTTAATAGAATTTATTGTTATTTTTACGAGCCTTCTAATTTGCTTTAAAACTCTTTATATCAATCTGTATATATTACATGTTTAATTTAACACATGATTTGAAAAATAGAAAGCGAATACAAACCGTTTCAGACTACATTCTTGAAATAATTTCAACAAACATTTCAAATTTAAAATATGCAGGAAATGTAACGTCTGAGAATGTCGAATAATCATTCAAATCGTTCATAATAGAAAAAAAAAATACCAGAACAAAAGGCCGAAAGGATTCTAACCTCAAAGCAGAGCAGCAGAGAAAAATGCAGAGCATTGAACACACAACTAACATTTTATTTATTAACAATATTGAGTCAAATTTAGCGTGAGCCAGACCTTCATCTGCCACTGAACAGAATGTGGGCCGAACACGGGCCGGGTCTGGCAAAGACGGTGTCAAAAAGGGTCAGACGTCACGTTTAAAGTTTTGGATTTGTGTGATCGGAGTTTGGATCCAGCTTGGACTCCGCCTGAACTGAAATTTCCAACACTGAAAAATTCTCACCAAAAGTTAATCACCCCAAAGAGATTCAGAACTGTTACTGCTCAGAAATCGACACTTCCTGTTTTATTTCCTCCTCTAACAAGCAAAATCAGACTGCTGTACAAGATTCGCAGAGGGCAGCAACGACAGATGGAGGATCAATAGTCAACTGCCCACCGTCACCAGCCACATCTCATTCCTGCAGCCTCGGAAAGAATGAGAGATGGCAATTGATTTCCATGACAACCAGCACATTTCTTGTTTTTCGGGCCCCGGGGAAAAGCATGTTGAGAAGTCATGTGTTAATGCAGCAGACATCGTGCTCTCGGAGGCGAGACGCACACTTTCAGTATGTGCTCCTCCTGTGTGAAATATCAATCCGCCTGTTTCTGTTCATGACTAATTCACTGCAGTTTCCTTCATCTGCCTCGCTGATTTAAATGTTAACTTCAAACCTTTTCTTTAGGAATCAGACCAATAACCTTCAGCAGCAGGTGAGCAATTGTTGGTTATTTAATTGCCATCTTTAAATGTTTACACTTTTTTTCTGGCGGAGTTTACTGCGGTTATTTGTTATTGGATGAACGATTGAACGGAGGAAAGCTCCTCTACGTGTTACTGATGTCCCAGTAGACCAAGCAAGGCCACATCAACAGAAACACCTGAAGATAAATCAATCAGCCTCAATATCAGCTCCATCTTTAAAACGGCTTATTCATTGTCAGATCTACTGTTCACAAGCCCTGACTCCAAGACTTCTCCGCTACACCACTTCTGAATTGGACTGTAGTACACTCTTGCTTCTCTCCATCACTACTCATCTCCATTCATCGTCTCAAGGGTCAGAGTGGGTTTTGGGTTACTTTTAAAGGACGTTATATTTCTGTGTTTTGAGTAAATAAACCTTAGTTTACAGTTCCTCATTCGGTGTTCATTTCTTCCTTTATTCTCCCATGGTGATGTGTATTTAAGACTTTGTTCCATTTTCTTTTGTCATGATCTGCTGTGTTGTGGTGCCATATAAAATAAAAATAGCTTAATTGAAATCAAATCAAATACAAGTGTACAGTATGTAGAACTCTGGAGAACCTCTTAGTGGCAAAGGGCTTGTTTACATTCGGGTCTGCTTATCATTATTCATGGCGTGTTCGCTGCTGGGACATCATTAAGCGCGGTCAGTCTGCCCTTTCATACTAAACACTTAATGGGTCTAGTACAGAGGTGTACTCTACGTGATAAATGAACCCTACTGTATGTTTGTTTGTTTAGGTGGTTTACAGTGGTAAAGAATCCTGTTTGATTTCTCTAGCAAGGCTTTATTAAACATTCTCACTCACAGGGTTTAAGGAAAGTTCGAGGGTCAAAAGATGGGGTCTTGATCATGAGTGAGATGAAAAAACTGAAAAACACTGAATAAGTTAAAAATGAGCTGAGTTAAAAGAGTCATTGGGTATTTGTTCCAATCATAAAGATACAACAGTCGTTGTTCCAAATATATATATTTATCAGACGTCTGTTCCACATATACAGATATTAGTTCTAAATATAAAGAATTAATCATTCTTTGTCCAAATATAAATTTGTCAGTTATTGGTTCCAAATATAAAGATACAGCAGTCATCGTTCCAAAAAAATGATTATTAAATATTTGCTCTAAATATAAAGGGTTAACTGTTCTTTGTTCCAAACATTCATAATTATTGGATATCTTTTCCAAATGTATAGATTTATCAGATCCAGATAAATATAGAGTTATATGTTAGAAATATAACAAAAATGGATAGTTTTGTTCCAAATATAGAGTGATCAATTATTTGTTTCCAATATACAGTTTGCAAATATTTGTTCCAAATATACAGAGTTAGTCATTTGCTCCAAAAATAAAAAAAGATCAGACATTAACTTTATAAAGATTTAATTGTAATTTGTTTCAAAAATAAAGAGTAAAAGATTTTTCCTGTTTGTGAAGAATAGCATTCATTTAAAAAATGCACGTTGTTCAAAGAATGGTCAGCTCGAATCCAGATCAATCTAAGACGAGATAAACTGAGGAAACACTTTTAAAAGTTGTTTTGTTTAAATATAAACATATTCCTTATTGACAGTCTCTAGAAAAGATGCCTCTCTGAACAAAGGAAACGTCCTCTTTTCTTAAACTTCTGTGAGCAAATGACTAAACCAAATCCCGGATTGATCAAGTCAATGCTTCCACTCCTTCTGTCTTTGAGTGATTAGCATGCTAATACTTCCATTGACCTTCCGCGTCTTATAGACTGATCAGAGTTCAGCCTTGTCCAGATTAAGCCTCGAATCTTCAGCGTCTGAAAGAAGTCCCATTCAGAACCTGAAAAAAAGAGGCCACGGTGGAATGTCTGAGGAGCTCAGGCTCTAATCCGGTCTTCCCAAATGCATCCTAGATCACTGCGGCTCAACAGAACCAAACAAAATGAGCAGAAAACTCGTCTGAAGGTTACTTATGACACTCAAACACTTTCTGCTTCTTCTGTTAATCTATAAAGAAGCCAATGACTATATTTTACATTGCTCGAACTTCAAAAGAAGGGATATGAAAAGATCTGGGGCAGTAACATTGGGAGGAATTCACGAGGACTTCTTCCCTGTCTCTTTAAGACGAGGCTGTAATCAGAGGTGTTAATAAGATGGAATATGAGACTCTGTCCCCGTGAGAATATGAGAAATGCTAATTATTTGGAATACAAATATTAACACACCATTCGCTCATGAATATTATTATCCCACTGGCTTTTGGTCACAAAAAGGAAAGTATCTACCATTACATTAGCTTCTCATGAGGGCTGTTTGTGCTGCTGGAAACAAAAATCATTTATTAGCACGAGAGCTGCGGTTATTCATTTGCATCTCAACAAGCGAACAACAGGGAGCTCTGACTCTCACGGCTAATTATAGACTTTCATCCTTGCTTTGAAGCCATTCATACTTTGTTGGGTCAACTTTTTCACCATTTGATGGTGAAAAATACTTCTGGCTATTTGCACAACGCCAAGAACAATATACAAAAGACAGCTTTCTAAATCCAGGCTCAAAGTTCCCAGCGACTTGGTCACAAACAGCAAATGTTTATTTTAAAACATTTAAAATAAAGTGTTCTCAAAGGGGATAAATATTTACCTTGACTAAGATAGTAATGAAAAAAGGAGGATTTAATAAATAATAAATAAATGTGGATTTAATTATGTTAATGATAGTAACAACTTAATCATCACTCACAGCACCCTAGCAACCAAACTGTTTACCCTAGCAACCAAATATTCTGAACTCTATCTCAGCCTTGGTAAGTGTTGGTTTATTTAACATATAGTGGCATGGGGAACAGTATATTATGTCACTGACCCCTCCATAGCAACCAAGATGTTTACCATAGCAACCAACTTGACATCTCTATCTCAGCTTAAGAAAAGAATAGAGACATATTGGGTTGGGTGGGGCATGGATTTCCAGGCCAATGGTGTGGATTTTCCTGGGGTCCTGGATCTTTGACTTCCACATGGCGGCTGAGACTAGAAGGCCCCGACTTGGTGTGGATCTCCAGTGTTTGGATGGCTGGTCCTTTAGAGGAGCGGTTAATCACGTTTTTTAAGCATGTATAAGCTATCTACAAAGAGTTTTAGCTGTTATTTAGTGACAAGCTTGCTTTTCTCCGTATTTATAACTTTACCATCTATGTGAGGTGTTGTCTTTATCTGATCACATTCCCATGAGAAAACCACGCAGAATCCTGGGCGTGTCATCAAGCTCCGACGATCAGTCCAATATTCCCTTTGAACTTTCCTTGAAACAGCTTTGAGCGACAGAAAAGCAGTTCAGCAAAAAGTTGATTTAACTTTCAGAGTTGATCTGACCTGACTGAAAAATGGCCAGAAAGTTCTAACCGTCTGTCTGTCCCCCTGAAGCGTAATTAATATTCATGAGCTACACTGAGTCTGTCACAGTTCCTGACAGAAAATAAACAAGTATGGTTTGAGACGTATCGACCCAACCCTGCTGCAGACTGCTTTGTGAACCTAAACAAAATGAGCGGTTTACAAAGAGGTCTGTGAAGAGAGTTAAACCTTGTGATCCAGCCTCAGCTTCAAAGCAGGTGAGTGCATTTGTTTTTACATTGTTATATTGAATCTACGAGTACTTTGAGAGGAATTTGTGACGTTTAAACAAAGAAATCTGTTACAGCCTTTGAAAAAGAGTGTCTGGCCTCTCTCAGCCACCGTAGATAAACCCTAAAGTAATTGGCATTTCGAAAGTGACTTCTTCCAAACCCTTGCGAGGTCTTTTTCTTTTTTAAATGACATCTTAACTTTGAAGCATTATCCACCAGTTTTTAATCCATCATTTATCCATTGAGGATGCATTAAGTGACAGCAAATGTTTTATATTGATGCAAATGAGATGAAATGGCTCTTTGATCTCTATGACCAATAAGAAATCAAAAGTAGCAGCTTTGTGTCAATTTAAAAAAAAAATCTTTCTAATCAGGCAGAGTAGAGTGGAGTCCTGAGGGAGAGATGAGGCAGGTGAGGTTACGGTTGAGCTCAACTCATCTAAAAGAGCTTAGCAACTTCCTATTTCAAAATTACATTCAAATTCTATCAATTACTTGGGGATCTGCTGACCTTCAAGGGTCAGGGTGCGATGAAAGAGTGGATTGAATGGGGATTGGTGGGCGGGGCTAATGTCACATGACTAGCAAATCCCAGTCGCTGACAAGAGTTGCACTTTTTAAGAAGGAAAAGCTCTTTTTAACGAAGGAGGTGCTTCGTTTTCGACTCTGAGTAATATTAAAGTATTAAAAGAGAGGATGTTTTCAGGATTCAACAAGCAGAAAAGTAATTAAATTACCTGCATTTTCACCTTTACAGAAAGCAAGGAGGTGCTTTTTGTGGTACGACTGCTTCAAAAATAGCATCGACTTCTGTAAACAGCTGCTGACCTTGAGCGTGCGAGCAGCATCTTTCTCTCGTTCTGGGGGATTAAATGAAAAACCTGAGAGCTGCAGGTTGATCTTTTTATCTCTCCGCAGTGAGACAACTCTGTTAAAATGAACACCACACGACCAAACACAAACGCAGCCCTGACTTTAAAGCCACACGCAGACAGACAGCTTCACATTCAAACGACTCACTGTAATCACACAATAGAGACATGGTTTGCAAGGGTCACCACCTCTCATTGTCGATCAATACAAAACTCATGTGGTCTGCTCACTGACTCAAGAACAGTGGGTTTCTAGCCGCGTTCATTAGCCATTAGACTCAGTTGTCAGACCACGGAGAGGTCTCATGGTTTCCTGCTGAATGAGTGTCGATTTGCCCCGAAAACAGTCCATGCCTGACCGCCTTGTGACCGCTGTGATGTTTGGTGGAGGGAGATTATGGTGTGGGGTTGTTTTTCAGTAACTTCCTCAGAACAATCATCTTTATTTGTCCTATACACCATTAGATGAAATTGGTTATTGCTGAGCGGTAGAAACAAAAAAAGTATAAATAGTTCACAAAATACCCCATCCACACCGTCCTCCAGCCTTAGCACCAACCTTGGGCTTCCCGTGGAGAAGATGGGGTCGATTGCATTCAGAGAGCAGTTCATCACATCCGGAGTTCCTTTATTTGGGGATCGGAGGCAAGAGACACACTGAGACACTCTACTCAGAATGTATTTGGTTTGAGGATTTGTAACAGAATTATCTATTAGTTTATTTCTTGTTTATTTTTATCCAAGTCTTTAATGCCATGGAACTCATTTAAGTCTATTTAGAGAGATTGGTTCCTATATATTGTGCATTTAACACACCGCAGATTGAAGGGCTTTTAGCAAGCTAGCTACCTTTGCAGCCCATCTCCAAGCGTGAGATGTTCTGGAACGAATGCAAAGAGAAAACCTGGTTTATCAGAAAAGTTGCATTAGGTTCAAAAACAATAGAACCAGACTAATGATCAAAATGATTCAGTGTTCGAGAGAGTCGTGTTCACCATGCGGACGCGAGTCATTATCAAAGCTAATGATGATGCAGATATTCTATGACTGAATCAATCTTTTAGCGCTTGCCGTTTTATTTTGGGATTTGCTGATTGTATTTCGAAGTATTCGCTTGCAGTAGAACATATCTGTGTCCTGGTTCATTAATTACTGATCTGAGAGCAGAACAGCATGCTTCACAGGAAAGGGCCCCATCATAAACTTGAATAAAGTTCCTGTAAAAAAGAAATGAATACATTGAAACTGTGGATCAAGAACAATTTTCGGTTGGTTTGACTTCGGCGAAGTATTGTGTAAATAGATTGTTTTAATTGTTTCCAAGAACTGTGAGAATTTAACTTCAATTCAATACATCATCAAACCAAGATTTCATCAAAGGCAAGTTTGTACGTATTTCTTTCCAGTAGTCGAGCAGACAAAAGTTGATGAAAGTAAAAGTTCACTCTTAAAATCTTGTAGATTACCCAAAATCTGAACCAACTGCAATTGAAAAGGGCAAAACACGGTTTTTGCACGGTTTTGTTATCTACAATGTTTAATGTTTTTAGAGCGCCCCGGAGGAAGTTGATTTTTGTTTGTGCAAATGTTTGATTTGACCACTGACATCATAGATTGTAAACAACGTCAAAATGTAAAACAAACTGGGCTGAAATGGATTGTAATGGTTCCAAAGTTTGAAAGGGTTAAACATTGAGAAAGATGGATTTTTAGTGGTTAGGTTTAAAAAAATAAAAACTATTAAAAATGATTGAGAAGCAAGAGATTTAAGGAACATCTCTCTCTCTCTCTCTCTCTCTCTCCATACCTCCTTTCTCTCTCTCTTTCTCTCCCCCTACCTCCTCTCTCTCTCTCTCTCTCTCTCTCTCTCTCTCTCTCTCTTTCTTTCTCTCCCCCTACCTCCTCCCTCTCTCTCTCTCTTTCTTTCTCTCCCCCTACCTCCCCTCTCTCTCTCCCCCCTACCTTCTCTCTCTCTCTCTCTCTCTATCCCCCTTCCCTTCCTCTCTCTAATGCAATTAGCAGAACAGATGCCTCTTCAACCCACTGCTTTTGTTCAAGAAATGAGAATATGATTTAAATTGTAACTTCAAAGACCGGAGCGCATAAAATATGGGACCTCTTGAATGTCACAAGGGTTTCTTCAAAACAGCAATTAGTGAAAAGTTATTCCAAAATAAATATTCTGCCATCATTTACTCTCCAATGTTAAGCGGGGATTGCTCTTCTCAGAAGAAAAACAGGAACAGTAGCTCAAATCTGACATAGAAACAGGGCCGTAGATGTTTAGAGATATGTAGTCAAGCAAAGCACATACAAATAAAAAAATCCCTCAAAAAGTGTTTATATAGAACCAAATCTGGTTCTTTGGCGCGTAAAAGTGCTTTTTAGACCTAACCATCAAAGGTATGTAATAAATGAACTTGATAAACATGACCAGCATCTGTGTTTAACACATTAAAAACAACAAAGAACGACTTTAGGAGAGTCCGGATGCCGGATAAGCCCCAAACAAGTTCCAGAGAAATATTAAGCTTATGGTGAAAGAGATTTATATTGACAATTTGTCAAAGTTGCTCCCATTTTTGTTTGTTTCTATGCACAAAAAAGGAATAAACACATGTTCAGTAAACAACAGCCAACATTTTTCACAACTTTTGAGAAGACAAACTTCGACTCAATGCATTTACATAATGAATAGTGTACGAACAGCTGGACGTCTGGCTCAAACAGCATCAATGTAAAGTAATAGACAGATGAAGAGAGTGGTTCCTCTGGATGTGATGGTTGAGCTGGGCACAGATCCTCTTACAGAAAGTGATCCATCTCACAAGACACCCGCTCTCATCTGGAGATCGCGATTCACTAAGAGCAATCTCACAGACTCCGTCTCTCCGCTCCTGCTCTCTAATGAGAAATAGGACAAATGACTCTAAAAATAGAGCTGTATGAATAGAGGAACAGGACACAGCTCATGTTTAATGAGGCACAGACTGTAAATGCCCCCCGTCCAGGAAACTGATCCAATATAGACATTTAGCAAACTGGCTGATTATGCATTCGTGAGCTTGAGATGCACCTCATTAATCTCCCAACCAACCTTTTGTCAGGTGAAAGACAAAAGCATCGTCTCGGACAGAACTCTGCTCCCCACAAAAACATGTTTCAGGCAGAAACAAACTTTTCATTTAACTGTTAGCTAAACAAATTAAGTCCTTGTATTTGAATGCATCATCGCTCCAGCTCTTTCACTTTTTCATCTCACGTTTTATCTGTCAGAGAGTTGAGTGAGATGAGGGGGAGCTCCGTGACTTTGCCTGCAGCAAGGAGTGTGTTTCTTTTCATTATTTATCATCAGAGCATCTCTCCTCACTCTAACTTCAAGTTTGTTCGGTTTCCACCTGTACGCAACATACAATGGAGTGCTGTGCGAATGATGAGAGACGACTAAATTAAAGAATAGAGAGAAGATGGGATGAGGCTAGATCAGATGAGGGGAGAGCAGAGAGAAGATACGAGACATTGTGAAAAGTTAAGACTCAAACTGACATGATATGATAAGCCAAGAACATTTTTTGAGATGAGAAGATAAGAAAAGAGAAGAGAAATGAGTTGAGAAGAAAGCCAAAAGGTCATTGAATCTTTTAAGAAAGGAGATGAGAAGAAAGAATATTAGAAGAGTCACATAGACTGACTATATGAGAAGAGAAGATGTGAGAAGAAAAGAAATGTGAGAAGACAAGAGAAGATGTGAGAAAATGTGAGAAAAGAAAATGTAAAAAAGAGAAGATGTAAAAAGAAGATGTGAGAAGAGAAGAGAGAAAACAAGAGAAGCGAAGAGAAGATGTGAGAACAGCAGATTTGAGAAGAGAAAATGTAAAAAAGAGAAGATGTGAAAGAGAAAATGTAAAAAAGAGAAGATGTGAAAGAGAAGATGTGAAGAGAAGATGTGAAAAGAGAAGAGAAGAGAAGAGAAAATGTCAGAAGAGAAGATGTGAATATAGAAGATGTAAAAAAGAAAAGAGAAGAGAAGAGATGTGAGAAGAGAAGAGAAAAGAAGAGAAGAGAAGTGAAAATGTGAATATAGAAGATGTAAAAAAGAAAAGAGAAGAGAAGAGAAGTGAAAATGTGAATATAGAAGATGTAAAAAAGAAAAGAGAAGAGAAGAGAAGTGAAAATGTGAATATAGAAGATGTAAAAAAGAAAAGAAAAGAGAAGAGAAGTGAAAATGTGAATATAGAAGATGTAAAAAAGAAAAGAGAAGAGAAGTGAAAATGTGAATATAGAAGATGTAAAAAAGAAAAGAGAAGAGATGTGAGAAGAGATGTGAGAAGAGAAGAGAAGAGAAGAGATGTGAGAAGAGATGTGAGGAGAGAAGAGATGTGAGAAGAGATGTGAGAAGAGAAGAGATGTGAGAAGAGAAGAGATGTGAGAAGAGATGTGAGAAGAGAAGAGATGTGAGAAGAGAAGAGATGTGAGAAGAGAAGAGATGTGAGAAGAGAAGAGATGTGAGAAGAGATGTGAGAAGAGAAGAGATGTGAGAAGAGAAGAGAAGAGAAGAGAAGAGAATAGAAGAGAAGAGAAGAGAAGAGAAGAGAAGAGCCTGGCTCTCAGACTGTGTAGCGGTGGTTCACCTCTGCTTCTCCCGAGGTTCTGATTAATCGCTCTACATGAAGGTTACTGACACCAGCAGCGTGATTACAAGCTCAACTAATGAATGGACGGATGAAGAATGAGGAAAGAGCAGTGAGAGCGATGAGAGGAAAAGAGAAGGTGAAATCTGAGAGAGAGAGAGAGCTTCAGGAAGTTTATCCATGGGCTTATCGTACGGATACAGTGGGCTCAATTGTTGTCTACGGCCGGCATATGGTGTGTCTTAAATTGCAAACTAATCCCTCAACGTAAAGCTAGAAAGTTAAAAATGACCCGAGCTGAATGAAATCAGCTGAAGAGAACTCAAATAAAAGAGCTTTGATTATACCAACGTTATATTTGTGTAACCATGTAGGGATTGAAATACTACTCTGTTGCTTGGACATTCTTTATTATAAACTTCAACCCAAGAGTATGTTGCGCTCCTATGTTTAGACAGCTCTAGAACATTAAAAAATCTTTATGACTTTTTATAATATAGAAATGATCTCCTTGAGGCCTAATTGAAATCAATGCTCAGGAAATGAGTCTCATCATCCCGCCCAGTGACTCACAAACGCAACAGAAAAATCATTTACAGGCCTCACCATCCCGTCAGCGATCGATCGCCTGCCCACTAATTACAAGGAGCAATGGCAGTATTATTTTCATACAGCTTTCTGTATCGTTTCCTCCTGTGCCGCATTCCGACCTGTGCAGCCATTACTCTGAGAGACCGCAGGGACACGAGGAAAAACATTCACTAAAGAACGACTAAAGATCAGTGCAATGAGGTTTCTCAACTATTAGCGGCCACGCCCCCTTCACTGAGTTTGAGGGGTAAACCACGGGTTAAAGGGGCTTGAGTAATAGTTATTGTGATGATCACATGTTTAAGTTTTGATTTGACTGATTCCCACAAGTTGCCAGAAGACCAGCTTCCTGTGAACGTAGATTTAGCCAGAAACAACAGCGTCCGGTACACTCCTGGCGTGAAATCAAAGTCTTTTTTATCATTTTGTCAAATCTATATTTTAGCACTAAATATGACGTTTTTAGTTTTTTCAGCTAATAAACACACTTTTAAACAGCAAATTAAACTATAATATATAATAGTCCTTCACATTTGGAGCTAAAAATAACATGCTGGAAACTAAAAAATACATTTTACATCAATTTAAGCTTCTAAACTTTTTTCTGGAGGGTGGATATTGACCAAGTGACTAGGACTTCTATTTTGTTTATGTTTCTGACTAATTTCAAACACAGAGGATGAACGATTTCCAGCTGAAACAGCACAAAAATGCAGGAAATAACATTTATTTAATTTCAGTAAAAGGTTCTTTTAACCACCAAAGAGACGACCAATGGCAGCATTTTACTTTAAGTCGTGCTTTAATCATGTTTTTCATAAACATAAACATAAAATGTATTTTTAATCAAAATTCCAAAATGAAATGGTGAACAAATGTTGACAATTTCGGCCAAGTTATTTTTTTGAATTGCAGCAATCCATTTGCTTCTTGTTCCTTTGGATTTTTGCAGTTTGTAGATGGAGTCCGTGAACGTCGGAAACTCTGTTCCAACAGTCAATTGCACAACAGTCTTTTTTAGGTTCACTTACATTCACCACTAGATCAAGGTTTGCCACTCAATGTTTGACTTGGGAACTACTGTGACGTCATGTGCACACCCTGTTGAATCTGAAATGTAGATTCGGTGATATGATCATACTCCTCCAATTCTCCAGATCTCTAACGATTCTCTCTTGGAATCTTATCTTTTTCCTTTGATCTTCCTCGTCTTTCTCTCAGAACTTGAATAATCAATTGATTTTTAAAGGAATCATTTTTAGACTTCCCAGGACACCCCTCTATCACAGAGATGCTTCTCAGGACACACAAACATCATGCTCTCGCTCCCTCCATCGAAGTAATTGAGAAGAAGTGAATCGAGAAGCAAACAGGAACGCTGCCAAGGACTAATGATCACAGATGAGAGGGAACGACTTCGTTCCAAATGCACCAAGAGAACAAACCAGTCGATTAATTAATTTCCATGTTCATGTGAATCTGCTTCTGAATGTGAGTCAGGTGGAAACCAGATCCCTCCACCTCAGATCAGCGTGCTGAAGTTCTCGTGACAAATATGTCCTGAAACAATCTTCTCAAGCAGAGAACTACTTTAAACAACTTTATTTCCTTCTCATCAGACACAGACTGCTTTATTTCAACTCTTTATTTCCGTTCACTTTAGTGATTACTAACGAAAACCAACTGAAAATGTGGTCCATGGAGTAAAGGTTAGGTGAGTTTGCTGCCAATTAAAAACAAGGATACTATGGTCCTTAAATCAGGGACTGGTAGTTTTGTGGCAAAGTGCCAAGTTTGTTCTTTAATATCGTTGACCTTAGAAAACACAGTGGACCGACACCAGCAGACGACATGGCTCCCTAAACCCGAGCTGACTGTGGAATCGTTACCAACTTGGACCTCAACCAACTAGGATTCTGTGCGTCTCTGCTCTTCCTCTAGACTTTAGGACCTTGATTTCCTAAGAAACGGCTAATGACAAAACTTCGGAGCACTCAGCGATTTCTTTTTATCTCTTGGCATGTGACTGCTGAAAGCCTCGTTGGTTCTTGTAGCACCTGTCCACTCTTTGTGAATCTCAAGATCCTGAATTAGTTAAAAATCACTTTTAGAATTTCTGATAATGATATTTAATGTGCATAAAAGAGGTGTTCAGATCAGTTTAGAGCACTGATCTTTGAAAGCTTGACAATTATTCGTAAAAACGTAACATTTTAGTACGATTCCAAACCGAAGGCTCACTCTAACGGTTCGGACCACAACGACCGCATCACTGAGACCACCGAAGCGTATTTTCCGGAGTCAGAAAGTATTTATATTGTCTACATTTCTCAGATTCTATTTTTTTACAGATAAAAGGAAAGAGTGGGATCAAAGAAGAACCCCAAGGCTCAAGAAAGTTATGAGGTGAGCCTTAGATAAAGCAATTGAGTTGCATTACATTAAATCTCTGCACCTGCAGCATGTGCTGAGGTCTTCTGTTGACAGTCGTGTTTCTCCATGTTTCCAGTCTTTGAAGATGCCGCAGGTTCCACCATCACCACTGGTGGTGTAGGGACAAAGCACATACCCTGCCTTAAAGTAAGAAAGTAGAAACTAATTAGACTCCGCAGTCCCGACATGCAGAAGCTGGACGAATCTGAACGTCTGCAACTAAGACGTACAATATGCCTCTGTGCGTCGACATTGTGCCACGCTTAAAAAGTGTAACCTGCAGCTCCGTGGCTCAGGCTCTCTGTCAATCTGCCGCAGGGCCTCCAATTACACCAGCTTAAGATTTGCCGTATCACCCAGAAATTAACTGATTTCAGGCCAAATCCTGTGCAAGCAGCTTAGCTCTGCATCTTTTCCTGAGCTTCATGTTTCATTCGGAGCGGCAGATCTGCTTTCCCGAGCTTGACAGGGGAGGCTGATAATGAGGCATTGTGCCGAGAGGCCTGGAGGAGAGCAGCACGACAGGATGAAAGCTGCATCAACTAGACAGACGACCGCATGGACCACACGCTGCACGGGTCGAGCTTCACAGAAGAAACGCAGAAATACGTTCCACATTGAGACAATACAGACTTCGCCAAAAACATTCCCTCATCCGCCGAATGAAAAGAGTCTGTGTTTAATACGGCTCCAGACAATGTCTTTGATTTAAAACTCATCCAAAATTCAGATAAAACCAAATCATTATTTTATCAAAGCCTTCAAACCTTACAAGGCTCTCAGATAGAACTTGGTAATCACTCGAAAAATCTAGGCGTAAGTTAAAAGGCTGCGATTGAAACTGGGGTTTTACTTTAGGATTATTTCCCGTCTCTACTGCCGGAGCCAGCCATGGAGCTCTGAGGTTCCTCACAGATCTCAAAGCTCTGGTCCATCACTGTGGGCACATTTCGGCTGGAATCCGCAGGTTAAAGACACACGAGAACACCTTTTTTTAATTATTCATACACATATAATGGTCTCTTTCCGCTGAAAACCTGAGCCATTTGCTTTATTTTCAACAACAAAAGAGTAAATTTCCATTTTTTAGTCATTTCCAGCAACAGAGGTCTCAAGATAATGGGATTAATATGCTAATGAGCTGTGTTAATATGCATGAAAACTATCCAATCACAGAGTGGTGTCGTGAATATATTAAAACTGTATGAATATACATGAAAGCATTGGTTAAAGAAAATTAGCTGTGGTTAGTAGCCGCCTATTTTTACGCAAATTAGCAATCTCAATAATTCACAGTTGGCCACACCCCTTTTCCTAGAGTGTTGAGGAGTAAAAGCACCTACTAGATCAATTGGTTTACAATATGCTCTAATAAATTTAAAACATTTGTATATCATTTAGAACAACCTGTGGTTTTTTTACATCACACAATAATTCCACCCTGAAATAGTACAAAAACAAAATAAAAATTCATAAATCCAATCAAAACAAAGTGAAAAATATATCACATTCTCTCTTAAACACTGTTTCAAAATCTTTTAGTTCCGTTGTGCTTTGTTTTATGCAGGAATTTTGAGGGGAAAAAGTGCCCTTGTGACAGGTGTTTTATGTCAAAAGGTTATCCTTTCTTTTCACCTCTAGATGGCACTTAGGGCACAGACTTGGGGTCAAAAATGAAACTGAAACAGATCACATTTCAGATCGCACATTTAACTCATTTAAATATGAAATACATCAAAAATTATGCGTCGTATCTTTTGTAATGTTTGTTTAAAACTAAAATATATCAAAACTAATAATATTTTTGAAACATACACATTATATTTGAAGTCAAAATGAAACAATAAGTGGATTGTGTAATTTGTTCTTAACTCAACACAGATGCTATAATGGCCAAAGGCACCGGACTTCTAATGATCAAAGCATTGGCAAACTAATAAATGGGGTTTATACAACAAAGTTCGGGAGGAGCTAGCCAATCATCTAACAAATAAAAATATGTAAAACTAAGTTGTTTCTGAGATTGGATTAGATCCTGAGTTTCCCGGCGGAACGATAATCATCAGAACATGATGCACAGTGTTGTTTAAATCAACAACTGATTGCACCAAACAATCATAAAACGCCGGCGAAGAGGAACTACAGGCGAGGCACGCAGCTCTCCGACCTCATGCTAGGGGGCGCTGGTGATCCACTTTGAAAACATGCAGTCGGAACAAATCCAGGGTTTCCAGTGAAGTGTACCAAACGCATCAGACGATTAGAGACTAGCTTCTTCTATTTCCAGCCTTGACATAATAAAAAGTGGCAAACTGTTGTTCGTTTACCGTAGGAAATTGATAAACAAATAAAAACTGATTCAAACAACCAAGAGAATCCATCAGAGGGAAATAGTGTTCACTTTGGTTCCACGCGGATGTTAATATCATGTCACTGTGACGTCCTATAACATAACCTTTGAGGAGAAGAGCATTGAAATTCAGAGCACGTCACTGGAAGTGTATCGGTGTCATTGTTGGGATACTCAGACTGGCAGACAGTAAATTGAAGTGTCATATTAAACAGAGTAAAGGAGTGTTTGCTCTTTAAAGCGCTCTCTTACACGCGGCAGGATGTTCTGAGCTGTCTGTGAGCATCAAACACATTGTTTTTTTTATGAAATGAACAGCACTTTTCTAAATCCCACCGACACTAGCAATAGTTTCAACATCAAAGGTGCTTAGCGCTCTACATCCATGAACACTTAGCATGTGCGGTTTAGCTAGGCATCTGTATATTCACATAAAAACTTCTATTTGAAACACTTTCTTATAATGAAAAGAATGTTTTCACAGAAAGGAGTACCACAGGATCCAATGCTCCAAGTGTGAGTGGAGCGGGTGCAGAACTCTTCATATGATTGTAATAAAAGCAACACCATTTTTAAAATAAAATGAAGATGATTTTTTTTTAGCTGCAAGCTGTAAAGGTGTGTGCAGTAGGTTGTAATGAAATTTTAAGATTGCTTTCTCAAGTTGTGTTCAAAAGATTCATAATTCATTCACCAAAGCAAAAGCCATCGCAAGACAGCCGCAAAAAAAGATGAGAAACTAAAAAAGATCTCCTGCTGCTCACCAAAGACAGAGAGAGAGAGAGGGGGGGGTGAAGAATCACTAGTGATCTGATTAAAAACGTCTTTCTTTATCAACCAAAGCTGAGCAAAATCTAACCACAAATGAAAACAGAAATATAATCCTAAAAAAAATCTGTTAATCTCTGCTTCATTTACATAAAAATGTATTTATTTAACGGTGTTTTTTTATCCAAAGCAACTCACTTTCAAAATCTGTGCTCTTGAAAAAAATCTTTTATTTTTGTTATTTTTAAAAGTTGTGTGAAAAGAGGATGGAGCTGATCCTCTGACAGTTCTTTACCGAAGCATCAGTGCTTTATACTTAACACAAGCTGCACTGGGGAGCTAGTGGAGAGAGATGAAGGGAGGAGAGATGGCAACCGGTTTCCTTGACAACCAGCCGAACTGCTGAGTCCATTTGAAGAGTTCGGACTGTTATCACACAGATATATTGTTTTTGATTAGAGCTGAAAGTTATTTGGATGATGAGCAATTTGAGGTCTTGTCTTGACTACAAATCCCTTGTAGTTGTTATTTATTGCTGTATTTTTCTTGATCATTTCAATTTAAACAGAAATATTTGTCATTTCATATTTGCCAATGATAAGAAACATGAAAACATCAGCAAGAACACTTTGTTTACAATTAAACTCTTTGAATTGATTTGGATGCAATTTCCTTATTGTGGGACTAATAAAGGTTTCTTGATCTTGTTAACGGAGACTCGCGCAGAGAAAAAAGATGCAGCTACTTAGAACCAAACTATTTTGTCACTTCATGGATCTATCTTCCAAAAATACATTAAGTTATAGAAACTTTGACTTAAAATACAATATCATTTGTTCCATTTCTTTCACTCTGCAAACAGTAATTACATTTTTATCCTTTATTTGCTTGAATAAAGCACACAGTTTGCATAAGCCATGGTTCTATGCTTGGAAACAGAAGCCGAGCTCTGACAATACTCTCCGAACCACACAAGAACAAACTGAAATATTTATTCAGCACGATATTAAGAACTCCAGCGAGCTCTGCTTTCAGGATCCCAAATAAGACTTTTTAATATCTTTTTATCATTTGTCAATACCCATGAGCTGAAAGTTATTTCTTCTTCTGGGTCGGCTCACGTGTCTCCTAAGAGCAGAAGGAGAGAGCGCTATATTTTCATCAGCCTCATAATCACAGCCTCAAATTTGCCCAAAGCCAAATGCAACTTTCATGAAAAAAACCTAGTTTCGGCCAGGCGCGAGGAAGGTTCCACGGCACAGACGTCGTTGTTCATTATTGTTGATTAGAAACTGGTTTGTGCCGGTGATTCCTTAAAAATTATCTTTTTTTTAAAGGCTGTTAAAAAACAATCCCTCAGGCTTCACTGAGAAACCCAAAGGCGCTTGATCTGTTCACATTTAGGAACATTAAAGGCAGCGTTAAAGTTTCCGAACTTAAAATGGGTTTAGTTTTAACCTCAACTAAACGCAGGTAATGCAGCTCGTTGGGTCTGAAACTGTGACAGGGTCTCCGTACGTTTGTCTATATAACGTTCGTAGTTGTGTCATCAAAGTACTCTTTTACTAAACTGAACAAAATGACTTGAAAAAAAGATTCATACTTTTTGCTGAACAAGACTCAAAGATCTGAGTCAGAATGATCCGAACATCCCAGCACTACCCAACACCATAACACCATCACGGGCCTTTTGGGGAGCTGCTCATTTGTCAAAATCATATAATTTTCATATTGTTGAAATGTCATAAAGGCTAAGCAGAGTAAAAGTACAAATTATCAAACTTTTAAAGTTCTCTTCGACCAAGCTCATTGCGATTGTTAAATCTGACGCTGCGCTTCCGGTTCCTGGCTCCTCACGCCCCAACGACAGTCAATGCTAGAAAGTGCTGAAACTTTGATCATTTTCTATGGTTCTATGCATTACACGAGCAGCACACGTTCAGTAGTGCGTCCCTCTCAGGGCGTTATCTAAGTGCTGTGCCTCAGGTCTGTCTGACTCCCGCTCATGTTGTTTCAGCCAATCTAAGAGTTAAACCCAGAGGCCTCGAGGCTCTGGAGCGGCTCCCTAACAGAGGGCTAATGCCTGCCAAGCGGTTAATGTGCTTAAAGAACTGCACTGGAACATCGTAGGTTTTATGTCCCATTTATCTCTCCGGCCCTCTGCTTTAGATCCTATTATTTTCACACAGTATCAGTAAAAGATCAGGCAGGGATTTACAACCGCTGGCGTGTTGCCGGACACAGGTCTAGGGTTGGTGATCCTAGAGGACGGTGATAAAAGGCAAATACGAAAATGCAATCAAGCAAAAACAAGACAAAAGCAGGATTCGTGGAGATTTCACGTTATATTCACAGGTTGAATTACGTTTTGTTTTTTTTTACGTGAAGGACAAAGTTAAAAAAAATAGATAAATAAAATAATAAATGAAAAAAGGTTTAATTAAGTTAGCCCCACCCACGTAGTTAGCATATGGGCAAAGAAACACCTAAATAAATAAAGATGGGAAACATAAATGTAGGTAAAAATAAATAAATACACATGGGTTAAAATTTGGAAATACTTCTATTTATTTTGCTAATATTTATTTAAACATTTATTAATTAAGCATATATACTTCTTTCCTTTTATATGGCACAAGTAAAGAAAAACGTATGAAAATTGTGCCATCGCATTAACAAAACAAGCTTTTGTAACATCTTTGGAAGCTCCGAAGACAAGGAAATGCCAAACGGAACCTCTCAAGTTGATCCTGCAGCTCTTCTAATAATAGAAGTGTTTCCCGAGAGCAGACGCCATAAATCTGTCAATCCACAGCAACGAAACATCTCAGGGATATCTGCGATTCAAACCACTGCCGAACAAACAAAACGGCAACTTGAAAAAGAACCTTCTCCAAAAACACACTGTTTGATGCGTTCGTGCCTCTCTTGGAGCTTCTCGTGTTCTTCTGATAATCCTATTCCATTACCTCTGCTGATGCTTCAATTAGTCTTTAATTTAAAGTTAAAATGCTAAAAACATGTTATATTCAAATTCTTGCAAATTGTGGCAAAAGTGTGATGTTTTAGAATTTACAAAACCAGGCCGAACAGGACACTCTTTCCCATCGACAAGCTGCTCAGATCCCTGATTGATTTCCAGAAGGACAACAACGCTCTCCCCTTTGTGCAAACTCCAGGAATGTCACCATAAATCCACTGGAGGCCAATCGATGGCTCAGGATTCCATCCAACGTTCACTCACGAACACTGAGCTTCCCCTCTGATGGACGGCTCTGTGATGCCGGCCGAGTTGTGTTGCTAATGCCAGTAATAACACCAAGCTGTGCTTTTCTACAAGAATGAAAGGGCTCAACGGCCACTTTATTAGGTACACCTGTCTAACTGCTCATCCAATCAGCCAATCACATGGCAGTAGCTCAGGAATGGGGATGTGATGAGGACAGATCTGCTGCGGCGTGGTTGAACAAGCTATCTGAGTATGTGAGAAACGATTTTCACGTACAACCATCTCTAGGGTTTACAGAGAATGGACAGAAAAAGAGAAATTCTCCAGCAGGCGGCAGTTCTGTGGGAGCTTGTAGATGCCAGAGGAGAATGGCTGGTTGGAGCTGAAAGAAAGGTAGCAGTAACTCAAAGTAACACCTCGTTACAATCGAGGTCTGCAGAAGAGCACGTCGAACCTTGAGCCGAACCCCACCGGGAGCCACTCCTGCACCTAACCACAGGAAACCAAGGCAACAATTCTCACCAAAATTGGACAACAGCAGACTGGAAAACTGTTGCCTGACCTGAAGAATTTCTGCGGTAACATTCGGATGCTTGGGTCAAAACAAGGAAGTGTTAAATCCCTTTAAGCTAGGGTGCACAGGATCAAGATCCTGGAATGTTAGGAGTCACACTGGATTTGGTGCATTCCCTTTCCGGTGAAGATGTGTATTTTTTTACAAAACTTTAATTCTTGCACAAATAATAAATTGAAACCTGTAGACGCTTTGCTCTAAGACGTCTTCTCCTCTCCCCAGCGTTTCTCAAATTCCCCCACACTTCAGCGACATGCATCATCTGTTTATGAAACCGATCAGAACCAGCTCACTTTATTACGGGTCACAGGACTCCATAAATATGATAATCCCGCCATCTACGGGGACGTGTGTTTGTGCTGTTTGTGTGTGTTTCACAGAGCTGTGCCCAGCTGTTTCCAAGTGTGCTCATTTAAATTAGACCAAGACAGGAGCCGTTCGCACTGATCTGGTAAAGCCGCGAGAATAAGCACGCCTCGTCTCGGGCTGTGTTTGTCATTAATTAATCAGTGCTTGTTTATTCTAGACCGGGGGAAGCCAGGATAAACAGCTTGGGTAATATTTGCAGAATGACATCGAGGTTTGTTTGATGGACGCCGCTGGGATTCCGGCTGAACGTCGTCCGCTCTGCGCCTGCACAGACTGCAGCCGGGAGTGCTACGAGGAGCCTGAAATCTCCCGCCGCTAAATATGGCACAAATGAATGGGGAAGAAGATCAGCAGCATGAAAGAGCTTTCTGGAGGATGCTGGGAGATGAGTGCAGAATTTACAACTTGGGATGCCTTCTGATGTTATTTATTCATGACAGCTGTGGTACGATCTTTACCAGATTTAAATCCTAAACTTGCCTCTGAAAAGACATCTTTGGTGTTAAATAAATGCCATTTGGTTTGACATCAGTGTCACAGAGTCATGTGCCAAATAGAAGACACTCTGCTATCTTAACAAAGACGTGTTTCTAGATAAATGTAAGTAAATAACATACTCACTGGCCAATTTATTAGGTACACCTCTCATGTATGTGAAGACGACCTGCTGCAGTTCAATCACAACCATCTATGGGGTTTAGAGACTTTGATCTGGGTTCTGTCACCACAAATGCAAATCATTAGCTCTTCCATCCATGCAATAGACATTGAATCAAGTGCCAGAATATATTACAAATATTTGCACAGTGACAAGTTTTGGCTAATTGCAAAAACAATTTCGGGATAAAATGATGCATTAATTATAAAACAAAGTCCATCAGCTGTGATTTATAATATCAAAATCGGAGCAAGGGTTTGGGAATTACAGCTCTCTTTCTTTTTACGGGACCAAAACTAATTGGAGAATTGACTCAGAAGGTTTCAAAAGGAATAACAAGATCTTTCCCCTACGAACCGCCAGCATCAGTCAAGAAGTTTAACAGTCTGAGGTTGATTCCAGTTGGAAGCGGCGGTTAAAGGAGCGCTTAGTGACAGGGAAACAGACCATCCCGAGGCTTAAAAAGAAGAATTCCATGAGAGAGAGCGCTGCAAAGTTCCTGGAAGCTCAAAGCGACCTGAAGACCACAGTGGTGGATGTTCCAGAACCCTGATGAAGACGAACCCCTTGAAAGCATCTAGTCAAGGGGAGAAGACTCACTAGGATGCATCAGCCGTCATGAGAGGAAAGGAAAGGATTCACCAGCTCTGCAACGGCATTCTTTGGAGAGATGAGACCAAGATCAACCTCCACCAGAATGATGGGAAGAGGAACATTTAAACAGCTCATGATCCACAATCTCCCGTGTGATGCATGACTTCCAACTTGTATTTATCGATGACGTGAAGCAGGAATTCCAAAGAATATCAGGATTTACTCTCTGATCAAAGTTGATTGTTTTTAGCAAAGAAGAACAATACTCTGCAATATTTGAGTATTCTCAATCACCGGATCAGAACCCAGTCAGGTGCATTTCTCAGAAATAGCCGCAAACAAGCAACGACTGGAGACAGCTGCAGCAAAGACCTGGCAATTCGGAAGAATTTCGGCTTGATTTACCATAACGTCAGAATTTTTAAGATGAAACTTTATAGAGAAATTAGGGGTTTGTTTATATTGATCACTAACAGCTCCCTAGCAACGAACCTGTTTATCCTAGCAACCACCGTATAGTAATTGATAGAGACGTGAGAATTGGTTTGTATTAATCATTGTGACAAAGGCGACAATATATTACATCACTAACCCCTCGGTCGCTCATAGCAACCAGACTGTTTACCATAGCAACCAATCTGGCAGACTTATAGCTCAGATATGGGAAATCATAAACATATCACTCACGGTGACATCATGTACATTGTATTACCTCCATAGCAACCAGACTGTTTACCATAGAAACCAGTTTGCGTATACATATCTCTGCTTGGGGTTGGTTTTTGTTATTCAACATTTGCTTCTAAATGACACTTTTATGAGGCAACAGCGTAAGTGTGACATCGTTAGCACGACCGCTGCTCTAAATATTCGAATCGATTAAACCAATTACTTTGCGAGGAAGAATCTTTACAACTCCAGTAAGTCAGCGGCTGACCCCTTCTGAAAGAGCTTTTCATCTTCACCGTGCATAGAAAACAACGACTGATGATCAATAGAGCCCAAAATACTTCATTCCTTATCAGATCCGCCTTTTATTTTGCTCTAAAAGGATCGAGGCTCCACATCGATGCTCCGCAAGTGGTACAGTCTATTAGGATCCAACACAAACACTGGCTCCAACGCACACCTCCCATTACAGCATTATCACAGAGGGTTGTCCTGCGTGAGTTTGATAAAGGAGCTTTTCAGTGCCGTGTTGATTTCTCATAATGAGTTCAGCCGTGAAAGCAATTCGTCATTTTTCCCTCCCCTTTTCATTCTTCTTCGCTCCTCGATCTCTCAAAGCAACAAAAGCAAGCTCACACTCATCCGTCTGGTTTCTTGCTGGACTGATTCCCTGATCCGTTCTTCGGCTGTGGCCGGACACTCAATCTTGCTGAGTGTTTGTGTCTCGCTGTGGATTGGCCCTGTGTGTCTGAATGTGTAAAATGAGCTCGAATGGGTTTTGTATCTCCTCTCTCTCTAACCCTTATCTGATTCCGCTGGGGAGAGGACAAAGACAACACACACAATCACACACACACACGATTATACTTTCTCCGTTCCCTATCGCAACCATCTCCTGTTTCCATCAGCATCTCACATAGAGAACACCTGATACAGCTAACAACTTGAAAACTAAACATGGACCTTCAGAGTCCATCGGCGTACGAACACCTGAGGTGTTTGGTGATGCACTACATCTGACATTATGTGCAAACCACTCTTATGTAGAACACGAATCATGCCGTGACGATACGACTGACACCGTGTACTCGTGGAAAAGACGTTCGTCAGATCCTGAGGTTCAGATCCCCGGCATCAAGCAGAGAAAACATCTAAGGAGATGCAGATGGCTTAACAGAAACTGGAGGATAGTGGGGACCCAAAATCTTCAAGGTGAACAATGAAGGAAAACACCAATAGAACAAAGGTTTATGATGGAACATCTGTGTAGCCGTACGAAAACCATCAACCATTGGTATCTGGAGCAATGAAAGAAGGTCATGTGATCGAATAAGTCCAGATTGACCCTGTTCCAGAGTGATGGGTGCATCTGAGTAAGAAGAGAGGCAGAGGAAGTGATGCACCCATCAGAACTACTGTACAAGCCTGTGGGGGCGGGGCTTTGATCTGAGGTTACTGGAGTGGCTCTAGGTTCAGCAACAGGAAGTGCCCAAGAAATCCTGTGAAATCATCGGTTCAAAGTGGTTCAGGGAGCAGGAGACAACCCCATTGAGAATCTTTGGGACGTGCTGGAGAAGGCTTCCGTTTCGATCATCAATGGAAGGTATTAGCGAAAGAGGAATGCATTGCTAGATGGGAATAAATCAGAAGCTCATCGAAACATTGCTGCCGTAATCAAAGCTCGAGGTGCGTTTAACCACATTTCTATGATCAATGGTGTTTCCCACCAAAGTGTTCCAATGTTTCCACACACGGAATTAATAAACCTTTGTTTTCTGCTCCACCTCAGCAAAGTAAAATCACAGCTTCATCTGCAATTAGACCCAGTCTCTCAACACCTCCAAACCACAGATCTATAACCGGGACGCATCTCTGCAAGCTCTCGCTTACACGGCTCTCGCAGGAGTTTGAACTGCAGCATCCGCAAGATTTTCATAATCATGTCTCCAGAGAACGAGAGGCCACGCTACAGGCTAATTAAGAAAAAGATTGTTTCTTGAACCATAATGTGATTTCAGAAGAACGATCAGAAGAACGATCTGTTAAAATATGAAATAATCTCTAGATTCCCTCCATTGCCATTCCCTCCTCTCCAGGCCTTGAGTTTGACACAAATGCTCTAAGAAATTGACGGAGTGGCTTCAGGAGAACTTCTTGAGGGTTTCTGGGGCAGATTCCAGATGTAATACCACTGAACATCTCAGGAAAGAGGCTGTAATTGGGTTTAGAATGCCGCACTGTTGATGAGATGTTGTGTGTATAAACTTGAGGTGGGAATAAATCGAGTTAATTTAATTAAAGCTCTAACATAAAGGATTTGGAAAACTTTCCGTATATAATCACCCCTGAACTCTGCAACTGAAACCGTACCAGTGTGCTCCGCTAATGGTTTTCAGACAAAAGCAAAAAAAGAGCAGACTGCCCACCGTTCAGAGTTTCCAGGCGAAGAAAACCTCTAATGAGCTACTCTGGTTCAGACCTGCTCATGGGTCAGAGACACCCACCGCCTGTGCCAACCTTAACAAGCATCCAGTCCGACAGCGGATCAAGACTCAAATGGCCTGAACGAAGAACAATAGCAGACAGAAACAAGAAGACTTTCATTAGAAACTGAGAAAATCTGAAGCCGCAGAGTCAAAGATGGAGACTAAACAGGAGGAGAAACTACAGCTGAAAATGAATAAAACCAAACGGCTGCTCCGATTATACTGTGACCTTTACGACAAAACGATCATCGTGTCTGATGGTTTTATGTCAACCGCTGCAGGAGACCTTTCTCTCCGTCTCTCACGGTGAAAGAGACTGGTGTGTTTGGATTGCTGAACGGTCTATCATCACAAAGAGAGAACGCTGGAGTGGATCCGGATCAATAACAGAGACGCAGGAGTCTAGTCCCTCTATAATACAGAGGTGAAACTAGACTACAACCAGTTGTAGAGTGGTTTTCCCAACGTTTCCACTAATGCAATCACCGTGATATCTCCTTCTTTTATCATATTTGCTTGATTCACAAACAAATCCATATCCTTATCGAAACATAAACAGGAGAGAGAGAGGGATAGTTTGAAGAATAAAAACTATTTCTAATTACTCTTCTTGAACTTCGTTATATGAACGGCAATCGCGATCCTTGTAGGGTTAGCGGACCAGGGCTCTCTATTAAGATTATAAACCCGGAAACACAACAGTAAAGTAAATGAAAACTTTTTAAGCTACAAAACTCCAGACATAGAACCAAATTATTCAAGCGCGTGATTGTTGCAATAATTACTCAAGAATTCACTGTCCTTAATATGAAAAGCAAAAAATGCCAAGCTCTCGTATTTTTATGGGAGGCAATATCAGACCCAATGGAGCCATTAGAACCGAAAAGAAGACTCTCCTCTCGTCTTCTGCAAGGCTGTATGAAAAGCTAAATAACAGCATAAAGCTTCTCTCTATGAGCTTTTAGGCCCATAAGAGAAACGACATTGCGCTGGGCATAATGGAGGTCTGGCCTGGCAACGGAGGGGCATAAATCTTTAATAGCGCAGAGGCGCAGAAACAGGATATCAGTAAATGAAGCTTAAATGGATTTTCATGCTTTTGTAGAAGAAGCTGTTATTTGTTAATGTGCCGAGAGTAACCTAGAAGACAGACAGACATCTGACCTTCTCGAGCCCTTTCCTTCAACACTTTTACACAAGCTGCTCAATCCAAAATTCTTATTAAATTGTGAGGCATTTGAGAAGGACCTAGCAACACTTGTGACCCATGAGCTGAAAATCAGTGTTTTCATTCACATCTTCCCTCTAAACGGTCATTTCTTTAATGATAAATGAAATGTGTTTGCATCACTTCAGTCTCCTTCAACTGCCAAAGTCCACAGTCTACTGACATCAGCTCTGAGTCCCGGGTTATAAGAGCATTTGTTACATTCGCTCGTCTTGAGAAAGGTTTTGGTTTGTAACACGCTGTAGGGGAAGGTTTAGAGAAAAGCAACCAGGCTGCTAGTGCGGGGGTGCTAGTGCTAGTGCATAAAACTCTTGCATTTTATGAAGCTGAGATATAGATCTGCTAATATGGTTGCTAGGGTAAACAATTTAGTTGCTAAGGTGGGGTCAATGGCATATTTTATTCCCCCTTCCACTCTGTTTATAGTAAAACAACTGCAACATCTTGAAGCTAAGATATAGATCTGCTAATACGGTTGCTAGGCTAAACAATTTGGTTGCTAAGGTGGGGTCAATGGCATATTTTATTCCCCTTTCCACTTTGTTTATGGTAAAACAAGTGTAGCATATTGAAGCTGAGATATAGATCTGCTAATATGGTTGCTAGGGTAAACTCTTTGGTTGCTAGGCTGGGAGCAATGGCATAGTTTTTTTCGACAATACAGTGTAATGCTACGTAGGGTGCTCTCGATAGACCAGGGCAGCCCATATTTGTATGAGTAGAGTACAAAACAGAAAATCCCGGCAAGCCATTTGAAAACAGTACTCGCAACATTTTCGGATATAATGAATATATTGTTCACACTCTTGCTGTGAGCTCTCGGAGAGATTATAGCTTCCTAGCTGATCTGAGATTCCCAGCATAGTGCAAGACATCCAAACACTTTTGAGAGTGTGAAGATCACAGATTTCTCTGAAATCACACTCAACCGCGTCCCAGCTCCCAGCGTTACCCAACGAGTCCAACAAATGTGACTCCATTTCTTCAGTCCCACGGCTAACGCGAGCAGCATCAAGAGCCATCCTATTTACATAGCATCCCATCCCATTTCTCATCTTTCTTTCATTCCAGCTTTATTTGTTTCCTATCTGTCCTGCTTGTTTTCCTCCGCCACTTTTTTCACCCATTACAATTCCAATCTCATCCTTCCATTTCGTTTCTCGTATTGCCTTCTCACCGCCTTTTGAAATTTAATTTGGTGGCAGTCCTTCATAAATAACTTTCTCCCCACAGAGGAGAGTGGCCTTATTCAAACTGTTGCCTGGAGCACAAAGACACACTGATTAACAGAGTCTCTCTCTCGCTCTCACTCCCTCTATAATCCTCTGTTATCCAGGGCTTCTGTTGTACTGTCCCCTGCTCTTCTGAGAGCTGCATTAACATCCTGCAGCAGTAAAAGATTAATACAGTATAAATGAGGAGGGGAGCACCACAGGGGTGATTTGGTGGCCTAGATTAACATTCGAGTGCCACGGTTGAAGCTTTTGCCAGACAGCTTCGCTGCCAGCTCACTAATTTACCAAACACTGCAAAGCACAGATTGAGATCATTTAGCAGCAAACTCATTTCAAGCCACTCTCTTTTCCATCAGATTTGATTTAAATGTGTGATACTTCACCACTAGAGGTCACTTTCGGAAAAAAAACATGAAGTTTTGTTTCATGGCCAGTGGGCGGGGCCAAGAACCATGCAAAAGTTTGATACTGTAGGTGCTACTTTACAGAACTGAAAGTAGGGAGTCCATATAAACCAAGTGTGTCTCACACGCCCGGCGAAGTAAAGCCAAACCTCGGTGAGCGCCTCTGTGGCCCTCGCTGCAGAATGATTTACACTCAGTTAAAGCTGAACTTTAAAAATTATTTCCTCAAGAACTACGGCATTTAAACAAAAAAAAGAGTTTTAATGATTTTCGTGCTTCAAGTTTATTTTCGTGTGGTTCACGATGGTTCATGTACAGCCGTCAATGACAGTAGGCGGGGTCACGTCATCCATATTTTTTTACAATCTAGAGCTGTGTCCCAATCCAGGTTCTAAAAGCCTTCGGAGCATCCAGGATTGGGAGCCAGCTTATGATATAAACAGGTCCAAACCTTCCTACTTGGATCTACTTGGATGCATGTGAATGTACAGCTAGCTTACATGTTCTTACTATATCAATATAAATAAGGATAATATTATTAAGAAAGAATTTAAAGAGCTAATTCCTATGAAGCTGACGACAGATTAACATGAACGCCTCAGATTAAACATTTCAAAGGGAATGGAACAGTCCAAGCTTATGGAAATGCTGCAGTAATGGAAGAGTGGTGCTTCTGTAACATATCACGTAACAGATTTCTATTTCTCAAGGACAAGCCCGAGAGGAAGAATAGAGCGTCTCTTCTCCTCAAACAAGCAGAGGCCGTATTTCTCAGATACACGCTCCGCCTCATTATCCCTGACCCGAGGTGTCTAATCAGCGCTCTGTGCGTCTGAGTTCGCAGGCTCGTTTGTGTTTCGACTTGACCTGAGAAAAGCCCTCGCATGGAAACTGCTGAGCCTGGCAAACGGCGAGAGAAAACCCCTGCTTTTTTCAAATGAGGGGTGCATCACTTTTCTCTAAGCTGCTTTTAAATCAGTTTAAAGCAAACGATTGCAGAAGAGGTGATGAGAGACCTGAAGCTTGCAAACAGCCGGCTGCATCAGCTGTTTAGTTTGTTGTGTTATATTTTTTAATATTTTTTAATAAGTTGTTCACATTGGTCTAATTGTAAGTGAAATGTGATTTTTTTTACTCAAAAAGTCTCTGTTTTTAATTAAAATCACTTTCAATATCTTCATTATCTAGCCCAGGCCTTTCCCGGGAAATGAGATTTTTATTCGGAAAACTCCTCCACAGTTACTCCCCTATTGGTTACAGATTTGCATATTCATGAATTGTATGCAAAGTTACTGTCTGACGGTCGACGTAGATGTGAGTGTCGTATTTGTGGGTTTATCAAATATATGTATAGCACAGGACGTGCGACTAGATAATAAAGAGGCTACAGTGGGAACCAGAGCAAACTTGTTTTTTCTTTATTGAACCTCGTGCTCGTCCTACACCCTTTCCTTGTTATCCCCCAGCGAGGTACAATTGTGTCGCAGCTAATGTCGAAAAAAATTTCAACCTGTATGTGTGAATATCACAGCGAGTGATTAATTACTAGCAATGTCTACCCTGAGCTATTAACGTTTTACTAAAGCAACATCGATAGACGCTGTCACGGCGGATAGAGGAAACGTTATATTTCAGATATAACTGATCTGAAGTGTCTGCGCTCCCCTGCCCGGATAGAAAGAGTTTATTTTAGCTTTCAGAGTTCAGAGTTTTACAGGGAGCCGCCGGCAGAAACAAGTAAATGAATAGTTGAAATTGTGCGCCGGCAGACCCCCGTGACCCTAAGAAGGAAAAAAGCGAATTGGAAAATTCATATATGAATGAGTTGTGACCGTGTTCAGTAGTGATCAAGCGTTGGCTGATTCCTTCAGGTAACGCACTTTAAAACTACAAGTTTGATAAGCCAATAAATTATCAATAAAATGACGTTTTTTTTGTGAGTACTTTAAAAAATGTAGTCTGCTGGTACCGGGATTCGAACCTACAAAAGCGTAATGGTGTCCCTACAGGTTATATCCTTATCAGTGACACATATCAACACTTTCTAGTTGCTTATTATGGTCTGTGCTCAGTCCCAAATGTGGTTTTCCCACTTCATTTATTGACATTCATGTGTCGCTAGCTCCCTCTGTTTGACTCCCGCACATTTGTTTCCGGATATCATGAGAGAAGGCGTTGCTTTGCGGGTAGCGCACCACTAGGGGGAGGAAATCGGGCCTTTCAAGTCCAGCCGTGACGTAACAATGTGACTCGTGTGACTCTGTCAATGGCGTTAATAAAACCCGCTTTATTGTTTTTGTTCTGGAACGTCCATGTTTTGATTTTTGATTCAATCTACTCTTATGAATCGCCATTAAAGCAACTAAAAGGCTCAGTGTGTCTTAAGGCTGCAGCTAAACTGTACAGGTGCTGAGCGGTGGAGGTACAATGGCGCTGAGTTCAATGGAAGTATAAAAAAACATGAAAAAACAGCTGTTCCCCACAGTAGATATTACATTTCAAGAGGCACTCGTGTATTGAGCATCAATTCTCATAAATAGAACACCGGCAGAACAACCAAGCGGGTTACTCGTATAGAATTATACATAAAGATGCACAAACACGATGTCTTTGAACATGAATCTCCTCGGGATCGGCTGACGATCCTCCTGCAGCAGAACACAGACGCAGATGAGGATGATATTATATTAATGCTACTCCGAGTGTTGGAAAGACAGAGATGATTATCTCAATCAAGTGCCATTCTCCTGGCAGTTTATCTCTCGCCGTCTCCGTCTATCTCTGTTCACAAAGCGTTTGATTCGCTGCCAGGCTCAGCTGCTGTTCGCTGGTGGGTGGTTTTGTAAGCCAGCATACAGTCACAGACCAGAGGGCACCGAGAGAAAAGCATCTCTGTATCATTTCAGGATTCCGTGTCAAACATTAAACATATCGCTCAAAACCGCTCACAAAGAGTTTCAAAAAGGGAGGGAATTTACACGGGATTAACGGCGTCGTGGAAACATATTCACAGTTTAAGATCTGAACTGAATCATGAGGTTTGTTCCAG
>SRMA01026398.1:12135-90959 GCA_007224835.1 Danionella cerebrum
AAAAAAAAAAAAAAAAAAAGTTAATGTTGACCTTCCCCAAAAAGTTATATTAATACCTTTAAAATTCTTACCTTATTTTTCATACTATATTTATTTCATAGAATCAGATTAACTAACAGGAAACGGCTTTTTGATTTCCTCATTAGGTCACATGAGAAACCTTCATAACCCAAAAGCAGAACCAAGGCATTTTTGAGATGGTACCATTTCTTCCTCAGATGTTTAACCAAAATTTGTCTCATGTATTTGTGAACACAAGTGATCTACAATCATTACAATCCATCAATGGCTTTGACTGCACGGCTGTGGGTGCGCCATTGTTGGACGTGAAGAACACCAGTGAAGACTAGTGATGGAGGCACCATTTGATACGGGAAGGAACTGTAATAGTAATGGAATTGTGTTTTGGTTTGAGAGAAGGTTCACATCTGAACTTCCAGAGTATTACTGCTTCCAAAGAGCAAGATTGTGATGTGCTAAAGTCACAAAAGGAACGAGGCATATTTGTTTGAACTCATCTTTTAATAACTTGACAAATCTCTCCCATGGTTTGTAAAACAGCTCTTCGGTGAGATAGGGTCAGTTCTCGCCTCAGTCAGAAAGCAGATACATCTTTTCAAAGACTCATGCTTTTGGGATGGGGGCAAGGTTTCGGCTCATTTGATCCAGAACATCTCATAAAAATCTCCATAACGACCTGAAGTGTTTGCGTTTTCCTAGGTTTAAAAATACTGGAGATAAGCGTTTGTTCTCGCTCAGAATTCAAATACAAAGATCAGCATCAGTAGCGTACGAAAGGCAAAGGTAAGAAATTTGGCTGAAACACACAGTTTGGATCAAATGTAACCCTGCAGCATTTGGGAGAAGAAAAACGAAATGAAGAAATGAAAATGAAATTTCTTCCAGCCACACACTGATAACGGATCTCGCGTCCAAAGGAGAGTGCGTCTTTGCTGGTTTCAAACAACACTCGCACACTAAAATCCCTGAAGGATCTTGCGATGATGGCTCCTGAAAATAGCTCTCCCTGACTCCTTAGAAGATTGTGCAATTTTGGCAGGAGTGAGAGTTCAAGTGTTCTTGCAGAGGTGCAGAAAGAGAGAAGCAGAAGAAATGTGCATCTGAAAAGAAGATTTTGCGGCTTTCAGAGATCAAGAAACCCTGGAGTGACAGTAGAAGAGAGAGAGAGAGAGAGAGAGAGAGAGAGAGGGAGGGAGAGAGAGAGATGGGTTGGCTGTGCCTGAAATCAGAGCCACTGCTCCCAACACTACATTCATGAGGAAATCAAACCCTGCAGAAAAAAGCCTCATCACATCAGACCTTCCTGTGATTTTCAATACAAAACCTAAATTAAATATTCGTTTTGAAACCAACAACACATTGAAATTTTGCTGATTTCTTGTTTTTTGTTCATCTGAATTGTCATGCAAAGTTTTCCAAAAGTTTAACGATGTTAGAAAGAAAAAAAAAACATACTAATAACTGGTTCAATGTAAAAAATATATTTATTTTTAAATATAATATAATATAATATGATACCAGGCTGGTTTTGAACAAAGCTACATTCAGCCTTAAGCTTCTTTTTTAATTATTACTACAGATTTTAGCAGTGTTTGTGGATGAATCGTGCGTGTAGTGCAGGGGTGGTTTCAGGTTTGTTTCATGAAGGTTGCAACTAAACTGTGCAGAGCTGCGGGTCAATCAATAATGAAGACGTTTATAAAAGCAATTATTTGTAAATACATAGACTTTTAAAATTGTTAATATTTACATTTTTGCTATTTTATTTTGGTTTTTAGGAGATTTGGATTTTTGCGCACATTAGGGTAAAATAAAAAAAAAATACCGTTTCCACTTTTTGGATAGACTCGTAACAATGAATAAAGCATCATAATAATGTTTTTAAATCTCAAAGCATATCCTTCTGCACTGCTGTTGAAGCAGGCTTTAAGTTTGTTTTTCGAGAACACAACAAAGTTGTATATTTACGCTTAAGGCACCCTAATGCAATAGATTTATGAGTTTAGAGGTTCGAAAATTGAGCCACAAGCTTACTTTAGTTGCAAAAACAAAGCATAAATAACTAATTATCTGAAGAATTTAAATTTACAGCAATTTTTTTTAACGGGTATACTGCTGTTTAGAGTTTATTTACACTGCATTCTTTTAATTTATGATTATAGATTAAATAAAAAAAATATTTTTATTACAAAAAAAACTGTTTAGGGCAAGCACGTAAATTAAAAATTCTAAAAAGTTATTTTATTATTTTTTAAAGATATTTTAATATTAAATTCTATCAAGAGAAAAGTAAACGTCAAATAGTTTTTCTTTTAACAATGTGAAGAAAATATGATTTTTTTTTTCTTTTAATTTGATATACAAAAACAAACATTTGTAAAAGGTCAACTTTGAAATTGATCATCAACTTAGACCCAAATCAAAAACGTTAATTGGTAAATACCTAAACTATTGAATATTCTCTTTACTTCATTTTTGGCTATTATATTATTCATCAGTTCGTTATTTTGTATTAAAGAACTTATTGGATAAAAAAATTCTGACTATTGTCTGTTTTGGGGTACACTCAGAAAAAAAATAGTCTGCTTTCAAGATTAGATGCAAAAAAGAAAGTACGAGTAAGGGGCCACCAATCTTTTCCAAATTTAGAAGTAAATTAAAAAAACATGTATCAACCTAGCATCACATTACAAACAATAAAAAAGAGTGAAAATTATGGAGATATTTGATTTTAATATTAAAATCCACAAGGGGAAAAAACGAAATTATATAATTAATTTTTACTTAAAGTAAAAAAAGAAAAGAAAATGTTTTGGATTTAAAAAACTGAAAAATATTTTATAAATCAAATGAACCCAAATTATCAGAATTTTCAGGTGTTTAGAAAACATAAGTTTTATATTTAAAATTAAATTTCAAAAACCAAACTTCCCTGATGGTTTCAAAAAGCCCCGGGAAAGTCACCATCAATCTCAAACGCCTAGAGGACAACCCCTGCTCTGCTTAAGTTTCTATACATTTTTTAATTTTGAGGTCAAATGTTAGGCCAATTACCAGAAAAAAAGCAAATAAAACTAAGTATCATAAGCTAACTTTCATTTCAAAACTTGCCTCAAAATAAATGAAAAAAATCCAGTGCAGTATGCTGCAGCTTTTTTGGAGTGTACTGGTGCTAGATAATCCTGAAATACCCAGTAATAAATGATCACGGTTGCTTACCCTCGCGTCTGTGAGCAGTTTGCACATTTCAGGCACGGCCAAAAGCAACGTGAAACAGATAGAGCGGGTACTTGAGCTGGTGCTGGGTGCTCTATGTGTCTGGTATATGGCTCAGAGGAGTGTCCGGCGGCTCCATGAGCCTGTACTTCTCATCCAGAGATGGTTCGGTGCCCTGCAGGTGGATGAGTGGCTTGGTCTGGAAAACACCCAGACTTTCCTGGTTTCTCTTGTTGTAAATGTTCACCCTGTGCTCCAGCTCCGGACTGGCCTTTACCGAGCCCTCCGGACTGGGCAGTTTTAGGTTGACTGGGTCCACCCTGCCTTTCTGAGCCAAGCAGGAGTCCTCAGAGAGGGAGGACAGCAGCTCTTTGACCACAGCGCTGGGGTCGTGGAGTCCCGGCTGTGTTCCGAGGCTCAGCGGGCTGCAGTACGGAGGGGGGTAGTGACCGCTGTAGTCCGACGTGGACGCCTCTCGGACCGTGGAGCTGTAGTCACTGCTGGAGCCGAGCGTGTGAGAGCTGACGCTGTGCTGTCGTGCGGAGAAGCTACAGCTGGAGCGAGCCATGCTGGTGCTCGAGGCTTCGCTCACACCGCTGCCCGTACGCTCCTGACCGCTCCCCACGCAGTCTGCACTGACGAGGGACGGCGGGAGCTGGCTGGGGTTGGTGGGGAGGTGGACGTCGATGGCTGCTGTCGTTATGACTCGGGTACCAGGGTCAGGTACTCCAATGTCTGACAACAGATTGAGTAACTGTGTTAGCATCTGGGTCAAAATCAGGTGTCCCTGTAGTACTGTTCCAAAACATTTCTACGTTCCAAGTCTTGTTTGTGGAAAAATTATATATTTCTCAATTAAAAACTGACTTAGTTTGTCTAAGAAATTACAATCTCAGCGAAAAGCTCAGCTTTTAAAACTAAAAAACTGAAAAAAAAGTTTTAAAATTACAATAAATTTCTTCGTTCCAAGTCTAGTTTTCATATTACAACGGAACACAGTGCTCAACTCTGGTCTAAATCTGATACAAACTCTATTTCTCACTTTATAACTGACTTGATTTCGTAAGACATTACAATACCAACACCGTATTCTACATCTAAAAGCAGAAAAACAGTTTTAAAATTCAAATACGTTTCGACGTTCCAAGTCTTGTTTTCATATTACAATGGAACATGAAACTCAACTGCGGTTTAAATCTGATACAAAATCTATTTCTCACTTTATAATTGCCTTAAAGTACAGTGCTGAGATTGTTATTTCTTACAAATTCAAAACAAAAGCAGAAAAAAAGTTAGAAAACTTCAACACATTTCTATGTTCCAAACCTCGTTTTCATATTACAATGGAACATGGCACTCTGATCTAAATCTGATACAAATTCTATTTCTCACTTTATAATTGACTTGATTTTGTAAGAAATTACAATCTCAGTATAGTACTTTAACAAAAAAGCCGGAAAAAAGACATTTCATGTTCCAAATGTTATTTTTCAATATTACAATGTAACATTTTGCTCAAATCATGATAAAGCTTGATAAAAAAATCTTTTATTAATTTACAGTTGGCTTATTATGCTTTAACTAACCTGACATCATGAAATTGAATACTATTATGTAAAGTAAATAAAATGTAAGATGTAATAAAGCACATTTTAAACTGTGGAGGTGACCAAATGCTGAACAATGTGTTAGAATGACAGGGAAAAACTCAATTCTAATCTAAACCTGCTACAAATTTCTCACTTTCTTTTGGAAGGAGTTAAAAATAAACACCTTACTTTAGGAGTTGAGGTAGAAAAAGGTTTAACATTTAAGACATTTGTATGTTTCAAATCTTGTTTTTATCTTGTAATGGAACATGGAGCTCAACTGTGATCTAAACCCTTCACAAAATCTATCTTTAGGGTTGATTTTGATTTCTCAACACCTTTTTAAGACTAAAAAGAGGGGAAAAAAGTTACATGTTTCAATAAGTTTGAATATATAACAATGGAACTTTTGTTTGGAAAATTGTTCCACTGGCGCTTTAGATTTCTGAGCTCAATAACGGCATGCAGTAGGACACATTGAAACCATAGTAAAACTCACCGCTGCTGGGCTCACTGTAATACTGACTGATGTAGTTGTTCATGTCGTCTTGGACCACACTCTCTAAAAGTAAAGAAAATGGGTGTTATTTGAAAGTTCCCAAACCCAAAATAACACTATCTTCTCTAAAAACAATTTTTTTTTTATTTCAATGTTTTTTTTTAGAAATAACAAGGCAGTTGTTTCGAGTCTGGAAATGTGGATTATGGGATAGGGGCTGCATGGCGAGGGTTTGACCGCACTCTAAGTGCCATTCACTCAACTCTGTCGGCCCGATGCCCATCACATTAATCATTTGAATCTTTGAAATATTAATGAAACAAAAGCCAGTCAACTGCAACATTGGCTAAACAAACCGAGTCAGATAAATAACACATGAGGGTGAGCACACAGAGCTTCATCTTCTTCCATTGATTTGATTTAAACTGTGCAGGTAACGGACATCATTTGCTCAGTAGCGCTAAAAAGAAAATATTATGAAACATTGTTCTCAACTTGAGTATAATTCGATTTAAACAGTAGCTACTAACTTTATGATTTTTTATGTGTTTCTTTAATCTATTTAAAATCTAAACACCTTAATGTAAGACTATCAGCAGAAAGACAATTTCAAGATGATTCCATGAACCATTTTTTTGTTTGAGTCGTATATTGGAACCCAGCTCCAGTTTAAACCCGGTATAAATCTTACTAGCTTTAAACCAGTCTCAATGTATTTGAGCAAGTAAAAAAAGGAGAATTTCAACATTTCAATGTTTCAAGCCTTGTGTTAATCTAATAATGGAACATGTCACTTAACTCTGATACACTTTAAAACAGACCTAACATGGTTTTGTGGTTAGTTAAATGATTTATAAACAAAATGCAGGAAAGTTTGACATTCCAATGTTCCAATTTTGATTTTCGTTTAAGCATTTAGTCCAAATATTAACTGGTTACAAATTGTAGTTTATTTGAAAGTATTTAAAGCATCCAAACACCCTATGTTAAGACCAAAGGCAGAAAAAGTATAACATTTCAAGAAATTGCATTCCAAGTCATGTTTTCATCTCAAAATGAAACGTGGCACTCAACTTGGGTCCCAAAATGACGAAAATTTGATGTGCTCTGTCAGAAACAAAAATCTCAACTCCTTACTTTAGAATTAAAGTCACTACGTTCCAAATGTTGTTTTCATCTTAAAATGGAACATGTTGCTCAACTCCGGTCTAAACAAATTCTTAAGAGATGCACAGAAATGAAAAATCTGTGCCGAATACGAAACTGAACATTTTACATGCACTTGGCAGAAAAACGATACCGAAACCCGAAAATGGCTGCATTAAAAAACCTGTTTAAAATATTTTCTTTTTTGTTTTTATTTAAAAAAAAAACTACAAATTAATTAAGCAATCAAACGTTTATTGATTATAAACAACAGTAATAAAGCTGTTTATCAATAACAAAACTAAATAAAATTTCTTTCTGTGACAAAATTATGCAAAAAAAAAATCATTGTTTGATGACAGCGCGAACGAGACGGGTGGATGGGAGAGCCGTGGCAACAATTTCGGCTTTTATTTTCAAAGCTTTCTTACATTTTGGCCGAAACCGATAATGCTATTTCGTCAGAAAATTTTCAGCGAAAATTTGACGAGTGAATTTCGGTGCATCCCTACAAATTCTATTTCTCATATACATTTGATGTGCACTAATACGTCACAAAAATACCTTTTCAGACATTTACATGTTCCGACAGTTTTTCATCTATAGACTGTATTAAAACATGGTGCTTGATTCGAGTCTAAACCTCATACAAATTCAATTTTTCTCACGTTATCATTGACTTGATGTGCTTTTGGATCCATGTACAAGGTAAACCTATTACTTTAGGATAAAAAGATAAGCGTCCCTGTTCCAAGTCTTGTTTTAATCTTACAATAGAACATGGCACTCAGATCTGGTTTAAACATGAAACGAATTATATATTTCTCATTTTTCATAGTTGACATAGTGTGCTTTTGAAAATAATTCATCATCAACTCCTTATTTTAACACAGAAAAAAAATGTTAATATTCACATAGTTCTATTAATCATATTTTCACATTACGTCACATTTTGAAATTAAACAGTAAAGCCCAATAGTTAAAAATAATTGTACGATCTCTCTCTGGTGCCTCCATGCAGCCTCTAAGGAATCTGGCTGCTGAAATTAAGCAGACGCTGAGCGAGATGATTCACTCCGATCATCTCACACTATCTCCCTCACTGCAGTAAATTCTCCCGCCCGGACCCCTGATAAAAGAGCCCGAAATCCGACAGGAAACTTCAAACAGCAGCTCTTTAAATTATATCACCACTCAGCATCCTCAGACATTTGTGTCTTTGTCTTTGGCGCTAAAACCTCCTGTATGTGTCTCTAAGGCGCCAAAAGTGAAATATGTGGGCTAACAAGAGGCCCCGGGCAACCGTCGCTCCGTCTCCTCTCCTCAGTGTTCCTGCGCATGTGCCGTTTAGAGAAAACAGCCACAGGCGGCCTCCGAGTGCACTCGTCACCCACAATCCTCCAGAGGACCAAGTGTGGCTTGTTGGAGGAGCATTGTGGAGCGATTCAGGTTAAGGGAACAGATGTTTGGGCACACACTTTCAGAAGGAACACAACTCGGGGCACAGAACAGCTGTAGCCTCAGCCAGAGAGATCCGGATGGGAGCTGACATCGGAGAGAAGCATGGGAGCTCTCCGTTCTAATGGGATATCATGTGACCTGTCCAGGGAGATCCCAGACGGGGAGTGTTCAGCCCTGATTTTACGCTTCAAGGAGAAAGAGCATCCGCTCAGCCAAAGAATCACTCTCTTTTATTTTATTTTATGTCAACAATCATTAACTAAAACAACAGTTTACAGGCTCATACGCTGGAGATGCTTTGTAGTCATGGATGCAATTTTAATTTTATTGCACTGGGTTGGAAAATGAATGAAAAAATAAAAAAAATATTAAAGGACCTTCAAAGTTTATGATGTTACTTTTAATTCCATGTCCCATTGGCACTTGTGGTTACAGATCATAAATGTACTGTATTCCTATTCAGTGGTCTTGACCTCATTTCACACACACAAAAAAATTTATTAATTATAAACAAAAAAATTACAACTGCATTCTAATTATTTTCTCTGTAACGTTAAACTCAGAAGCAGGTATATTAGAGTATTATTAATCTGAAGAAAAAATAATAATTTCACACGGTTAGCTAGTCATTGAGGTCAGAATGTCCTGGTAATATTAAATTAAACAACAAAATATTAGCTTGTCATAGTAAAGCCAATCATACTTTTATTCAGAATAAATGTCATTGTTGATTAGTTAGAAGTAGAGACAATGCAATGTTTAACTTTTTAACATTTCAACGTTACCAACTCACCTACATTAAGCTTCCAGACACTGGAAGTAGATGTAAAAGAGGTAAAATAAACGCCCAACATGTAAACAACTAGCATGGATCTGTGGCTAGCTAACAATTAGCAAAGACACCTGAGCGCCAATCAGTAACAAATGGAGTGGCAGACGAGACGGCCAATCATACGTTACAATGAACTGGCGGAGCCAATCAATGAGCTGGTAGGCGGTCTCAAAAGAAACCTCATAGGTTGAGCAGCCGTTTTCTGCTGGGTCCCAGTGCTAGGTGACGCTAGGACATACCACAGACTTTGGGATTAATCTGATATTAAGTAATTAATGCAAGTTAATGTTCATTTGAGTTTCAATAATAAACATAATTACATATATTTACATTAAAACAAAAATGGTTTGTTTTAGAATTAAGTATTTCAGTAACAAAATTAAATAATAGAATCAAATAAAAATCTAATAATTAGCTACAACTTTGTATGACTTTAATTCATACAACGAGTACATTTATGTCATGGTTTAAAAAATTTTTTTTTTACTTTAATAATCTCACTCGCTTGCTCGCTCGAGACATGCAGCTTAATGAGTACCGGCAGGATCTCCTCTCTCTCTCCCCTGGTCTCCTCCTCTCTCCCCCATTGGCTGGATCTCCTGGAAGCTGCTCGCTTTGCTCCAGGGATGAATTCTGAGAGCCGCCTGTCTTTCCGCAACTAGATCCAGATCTTGCTGCGCCAGGTGAGCCCGGAGCTGCCGGATCTCGAACTGAACAGACACAAACACAGTCACAGAACGACATCTTATATTACTTCACATAGCACTTTAAAAGAAGTGTTTTAGATGTAAATGGTGAATTAACATTCCCTTATTTCTACTTGCCCTGAAATCATAAGATCCTGAAAGGGGGAACATTATGCAAAAGGTCCTTTATCAGAGATATGTCTGAAGTTGCATGTTTGTGCGATCCTATATTCACTTTTGGGGAGCTCAAAAAGGCTCGAGTCAATTACCTGCTTCATTAATTTCCTGCACGCCCACTAACCAATCAGATTACTGCAAATGCTTCCCATTTCCATGTAGAGTTTGAAAAGAGAAAACAGACCCAGAAGCGTGATAGCACCACATTCGGCAAGTGTTATGGAACAACGCTGACCCCTAGTGTGGAACAGTTTATATAAGTTAAATATATCCAGTTGATCGCGGTAATACAGCATTACAAAAGACGCTCTGGGCAGATGCTTGTAGAGTAGTAATGGGGAGTTACTGACATACAATAAAATGTTGTGTGTTGCTGATCTGTCTTTAGGTTTAAGTCGCCATCGTTAGACATATTACCTATCCCTGATGTTATGCAGTGCAGTCCAGACTGGGTCCTTAAGTTCCTTTGTCACATGACCGCTCCCTAATATTAAACAACGCAATATGAGCCGGAAACCGAAAGGGTTAGTTCTTTTTCCCTTCGTTCTTTTCTGTTTCAGGCTCATACGGTATTGGTTAACAAAAAAAAAAAAATACAGCCGTCTTATTTCAGCAAAACTCGAAGGGTCCTTAAAATTTTACCAAGGGGTTAATGCAGCCTTCGGAGGATCCTCCCAAGCCGTAGCCTTAAAGGCTGTGTAGGAAGAACCCTCCATAGACTTTTAGATCCTGGATTGGGACACAGCCGTAGAGTTCTGACCTCTAGGCAGGGTTTGCTCTAAAGGAGGCGTGGCTGAAGCATGGTGGGTAAAACAGGGGTAAATTGTGCATTTGACGAAAGACTGTAGATGGAGTAAGCCCCGCCCACGTGTTGTCTCATTGGTTGTACTAACTGGTGCCTAACACCACCCCTAATCCTAAACCGAACCCTGTTTAGCAAGTGACATCAATGTTAGGTGGGCGGGGCTTATCCACAGGGGTACTTGTTTAGGGGAGACTGAAATTATGAGCTGAATCATAGAGGTTGTTTATGATAAATAAAAAGTTACAGAAAGCTATAAAAGCGCAATGCTCTAGTCTAAATCCTTTGAGAAAGACATAATATTAAGCCCCCTGTAAGAACCAGAAAGGTTTGCATGCTCTGAAACACATAATAAGAGACTAATCAGAAGCTCAGAATTTCATCTCGGCCTTCATTTCATGAAAATCTGTTATTTCAGAGTCTTTCATGGTAAGAAAACCATGTGTTTAACAATGAACTCAACTGTTATAAAGTATAAGATTAAAATAAATGGTATAAAACGTATCTCAAATGCTTCAATCTCAAATGTGTGAAACTGAGGTGAATCTTTAGCCCAATTCTCTGGATCATGGAATGCTCTGATTTTATTGCTCCAGCTCTTTTATTGTCTTTATATCTTCACATGTGTAAGCTACGGCAGCTCAATGGGTGTTTTTACTTAAAAGAAGGAACTGAGAAAATGTGTTAACATACTGCTCTCTGCTGGTCATACTGACACAGAGCAGGGTGACGCTTTACTAAAAAGATGCTGACGTCACAAATTAATCCTTGTGTTGATTTAGGAATTAAATGTTACATTTTAAAAAAGGATTTAGTGAGGGGCTAAAATTTTAGATCAAGGGCCGAAAAATACATTTATGGAACGCACTAAAACAAAATGTTTCCAACACAAAATAATAACAAAAATGAATAAGATAACTATAAATAAAAAAAGAATCTATAAAAAAACTAGTAATTTTATTAAATAATTGTGTTTCTGTGTAATTGTTAAAATAACAGCAAATCAAAACATTTTAATTAATTTCTTTACTCTTATCTCATATCCTGAAAGATTTTCTCCTGTAAATGATAAAACAGAAATATGTTTTTGTGAACTGAAATAATGCCCTGATTGATTGTTAATGTTGTTTTTTGTGTGTAGAAGCGTGCTGCACTCACGGCCTGCTCCTGGCAGATCTGCGTCAGTCTCTCCAGCTGCTCTTCTCTCACAGCTTTGCTCTTCTCATACTGCTGGATCTCCAGCTCCATCTCCACCTTCACCTGCAGGACGTAAGCTTCAGCAGACACACACACACACACACACACACACGCACACACGCACGCACGCACACCCACACCCACACCCACACACACACACACGCACACACACACACACACACACACACACACACACACATCCACAGATGACTCCGTGCTCCTCAGGCTTCTGTTTTGCAGCAAGGACAATTGTTAAACTGCAGCGATCTGTTTAGTATTACACCCTTATAATTAAAATTGCACCCTAAAAATAATCAATATTAACATAAACAATAACATACGCATTACATTGTTTTAAACTGTTAATTACAACTGTTTAGCTGGAGGATTCTTCCTCCAAAAAGCTATATATACATATATTTGCTGTATTACAAAGCCCCATACCATGGATGATCCTCTTGAGCCTCCAGATGCGCAGACTGATGATCAGGCTGATGGCGTCCCAGGGGCTGCTGGGACCATTAGCCACGGTCGAGGCAACCATCGGTGCCAGAGAGAGTACGATCACGGCCCCGTCAAACACCTGAGAGAGAGAGAGAGAGAGAGAGAGAGAGAGAGAGAGAGAGAGAGAGAGAGACTCGTCCTTCATTAGGTTTCAAGGGCTCTCGGTAACAGGACCCCGGGGAGCTTACCTCGACTTTGTTCTCAATGTAATCCCAGATACCCAGCACCACAATCCTAAAGACGGTCTGCAGGAGAGAGAGAGAGAGAGAGAGAGAGAGAGAGTGAGAGAGAGAGAGAGAGAGAGAGAGAGAGAACAATTTACTCAACTTTCAAGCAAACCCTGCAATCTGATTTACTTTGTTAAAATAGGAAATTTATGGTTTCCGAAATAAAACAGCTTGAAATTATGATAACGGTTTGGGGGAGAACCTTTTTAGGAACCAATTGTTTGACAAAACTCTAAAGTCGATGACAATCTTGAATAAAATGTTTTAAAAGGAGACGTCTAATGGCCATTTCTGGTTTTTGGCAGTGCTCTTTCTAAAATATTGGTGTATAAAATATTGCTTACTGCGCAACATACACTCACCGGCCACTTTATTAGGTACACCTGTCCAGATACTCGTTAACGTTGCTAATCAGCCAATCACATGGCGGCAACTCCATGCATTTAGGTAAGGTCCAGGTGATCTGCTGCAGTTCAAACTGAGCATCAGAATGAGGAAGAAAAGGGATTTGAGTGCCACACTTTGGTCCATCAGTTCCAACTGAGCTTCGTGTCAATATCACAGCCTCCTTGAGTACTTTGCTCACTATCTTCATCCCTTTATGACAGAGTCTCCGTCTTGTGATGCTACTTCATGGAGGTGCAGCGGACAAATCTGCAGCAGCTACGCGATGCTCTCATGTCGATACGGCGCAAATGCTCTGAAGAACGTTTCTCGTGGAATCCTTGTTGAAAGATTAAGGCAGTTCTGAAGGCAAAAGAGAGTCCAACCTGGTACTTGTAAGTTGTACCTAATAAAGTGGCCGTGAGGGCATTGTAAAAGCCCACCTCTAAATTGCTAGAGAGAAATTTTCTACACTCTCAAGTTTAAGCCACAATAAGAGGAAAGAAAGAAACAACAAAAAGTAAGTTTCAAAAGAGCATTATCTGAATTTCCTGATGCATCAGCACACTGTTCTCAGGGAGATCATTCATTAGAGGAAAAAGCGAGAGAGAGCGATTGCTGAAAAACAAACAGCAACAAAGCTGGGATGTGAGATAAATCCCATGATGTTGAGAAGTGGCTGCGACAGAGCGCACCTGAAATAACCTCCGCGAAAACCACTTACAAGCAAATCATCCTCCCTTTTATCTCGCCTCAAAACGCAGCTCATCATTCATCAGTGACCTGCAATATGTATTCATAACCTCTCCAGCGGGAAAAACGCACCGAGGAGCTGTGTTTTACTGACTGCTGCTGACTCTGCAGGTCTCGGGCTGGAGCATGTGACCAGCGCTGGATGCTCTTGGCTTTTATTGATGAGTAAAACGCAAGTTGAAGGAAATAAATGCAAGTGTGCACGAAAGGAGCCAGAGACAAATGCAAAGGGATCTGAAGGAATGGGAATCGATGGGAGTCAGCATGCATCAGGACACATACGATCTTTAAAGTACAGTAACAGCACGATGGTAAACGTTTTCTTCTTCTCCTCCTTCGCCCTGCAGCAAACACATTCAGAGGGCCTCGGTCGATTTGTGTTTAATCTCATCTGTGTGATGGTGATTATTTGTGCTGCATGTGATCCCAAATCAGTGTCTGGAAGTACTCTTGGACTCAAGTCCCCTGATGTTTTTTGTCACTTTTAAACGTTTTAGATTAATATCTCCCCTGAAACGTTAATTCCTACAAAGATCTTGTGGGAGCTCAGACGTCATGCTCACCTCAGTGAAGAAGACGGACAGGATGACCAGGCTGATCCAGTGGATGATACAGGCGAACTGGAAGGCATTGTTAACTGCGGACAACATTCGGGTTATAAGACAATCAGTTACAAGTTAATGGTTTGAAAGTCTGCATGCAAACTTTAATGTTTAATGTTAGGCCTGTACTAGTGCCGTTCAAAACTAGTTTTTTAATAATGCTTCCAACATGTAACATGTCAATATTAATAAAAAAAAAAAGTATAAATAAACCACTCCCCATTTCTCTGATTTTTCCCTAATTTGCTATAGTTGCTAATTGGTTACATTTGGTTGCTATGGTAAACAGTCTGGTTGCTATGGAGGGGTTAGTGATGTAATATAAAATTCTTCTAGTCAATATGAGTAAAATAAACCAAACCAAACTATTTTTCTTAAGTTGATCCACCCGAGCCTCCTACACAGCTGTTTCTATTTCAGGTCATGACTGATTTTCGACATATATATATATATGACATTGATGGTTGTTAGCAATCTCTGGCTTTCACTATAAGAATGACAAAAAAGTTATAAACACCAAATATTGATTTGATTCAGACTTATCTTTTGTTCGCTAACTTTGTATTTTGTAATTTTTTTATATTTCTGAAAGCTTTCTTGGTTTACAGCATTTTCACACCATCCTAAAACTTTTGCACAGTACTGTACATTATAAATAATCATAAAAATGGATTCTTTTTTATATTTATTAAATGTGTGAAAATTTGTATTTGTTAAGAGATAAAAAATTAAATGAGAAAAATGAAAAAAAAAACTGAGATAAAAAGAACAAAACGGCACTGAGATCAAAAGAAATAAAATGGGACTGAGATAAAAATAAAATATTGTGACTCAGATAAAAAGAATAAAATGGTACTGAGATGAAAAGTAAAATTTGCAACTAAGATAAAAACATTGGGACTGAGATAAAAAAGAAAAACATTGGGACTGAGATAAAAAAGAAAAACATTGGGACTGAGATAAAAAAGAAAAAAATGGTACTCAGATAAAAATTAAAAATTGTGACTGACTGAGATAAAAATAAAAACATTTGATTGAAATAAAAAGAATAAAATGGTTCTGAGATGAAAAGTAATAATTGGAAGTAAGATATAAACAATTAGGTCTGAGACAAAAAGAATAGAAATGGGACTGAAATAAAAAAGAAAAAAATTGGGACTGAAATAAAAAAAAATATAAGATTTAATGTGCCTGATTTAAAAGTCAAAATTGGAACTAAGTTAAAAAGCAAAAAAAATTTGAACTGAGAAGAAATATAACTTTAAGACAGAGATAAAAATAAAAAATGCTATTGAAAGGTATATGATTTTAAAATAAAGCACAAATCTCTTCCATACGTGATGTCACTGCACTCGTCTGAACTGAAAGCATAAGAAGATGCGACTCATCCGCCTCCTGCATCTGTCCTTTTATTTGCTCTCCTTCAGCAGATTCAGCCCATATGTCATGCTTTGCTCCCGACACTGATCTGTCCATCAGTCCATTCATCTCCCTCAATCCCTCCTTCCATTAATCATTCATCTCTCCATCTGTCCATCGGGAGGTTGTAAATGTACACACGCTGACGTGTGCTACCGTTATTATCTCTTTAGTGCACTCTCATCCCTGCTTTTCTCTCTTTTGGTGTGAAACGACATCTTAAGTCGGGTTAGCGATGAGCGCTTACGACGTGTTCCGGAATGCAGCGGCAGTGACTACTGAGGACAACTCTTAAAGAGGAAAAACTATACAGCTTTTTCTCAAGAAAATGTCTATTATCTTTTGCAATTGAAGTTAAACTGTCATTAAAAACACTTTCAACTTAAACATTCTTCAAATTTTTGTGCATTGTATTTATTGGGTTTCTCATCATTTAATTATATTTTATATAATATTTTAATTACATAAATTCTGAGTGAACATAAAAGCAAAATAAAAATGTAAGTAATCCATCTCAAACTCAAATTAAATTGATTACTTCCATCATTTACCGGAGTAATGGAGTAAGGGTTAGGTTTTGTAAAAAAAAAAGGCTACTACGGCATACGTTAAAGTTAATAAATCTAGGTTTTATTTTTCCCTGGGACTTATTTAAAATTATTGTTTTATTTTTCCAATTGTATTACAATCTGCTTAGGAAGAATTTGTGGTATTTTGGGAACTACAATTAAGCACAAACAATATTACAGTTTAGAGCTAAAAAAGATGTTTGCTCTGTTTTTTAACGATTTAAGAATAAATATTCTTGGTTTAATTAACAATTTCCAATAAATCTTAATGTTTATTCGAAATAAAACAGAGTTGCCTGGTTTTAAGAGAAAGATTTCTAAGAAAGATTTTGTCTAGTTTTAAGATCCTTCAGCATTTAAGAAACGTGTTCTCCTTTTAAGAATTATGCCGATTCCATTGGCAGATTTGTTTTTTGATTGATTTGTGTATTTTTACCTAACTATACGTCATATTTCTAGTTTTAAGAAGGATATTTTTACAGTGTGTGTACAGTCTATGGTAGATTGGCTGTCATGGACTATTTTTAAGAAAATGATGTATGGACGTCTAGATTAGACTCTGATTTCACATATTATTTTCCCAACAAAAACAATATTAGTCACACAAACACAAATGATTTTTGTGAAATGAACCCCAGCCTCAGAACTCACACTGCAGGAGTTTGGTGTCGATGAGGAGCTCCAGGGTCAGAAGGATCACCACCAGCACGACGCAGGCCACCAGGAAACAGTTGAACCCAGCGCTGAGCAAACAGACGTGCCACAGAGCTGCCCTCCGGCCACAGCACGGCTTCAGCCAGTTTGACCTAAGAGAGAGGAAAAGAAATGTTTGGTCATTCAACAAAAAGTTCCAAATCATAAAGCGATCAGGCACGTTGTAGAACATATCCATGTTAAACTCCCCAAGAGAGGGGTGCTGATGAGGAAGGAGCAGTGAAGCTCGGACAGTCACATGATACAAGGTAGGGATGGAAATGTTTCACTAGTTTTTTTCCTCCACTACTTAATTCTTGGACACGATTCCACAATGTAATCTTTCTACGATTGTTTTCTCTCTTTTTATAGTCGCAGAGATTTTGGATCTTGAGCATGTGCGCATTATTTTCCAACCTGAGCTCCAAGCCCATGCTGGGCATCCTGGGCTCCTTCTCCTGGGAACGGATTCGGATCTTGGCAGCATGAGAAAAAAACGATCAGTGTGTCAGGGTCTGACCTCATCCTGTGGCTCTCAACGCGCACACGCACACACACACCATCTGTAGAATTCAGACTTTATCAGGCGCAGCCAAAAAGATGATTGCTTAACAGCATGGCTGCAGCTTGGTTTGATCAGGGAGACTGTGTTTGCGTGCTTTCGCCCTTGTGTGTGCCGGCCAGGAAGGGCAGTTCAGACGGGGAGTCTGTGTGCTTGGCTGAGCACTGGTGTCTAATAATACCACCCAAGCACTCTGTAACTTTACGCCCTCTGAAAAGTGCAAACTCCAGGTCCCCCGATGGCTCGAAAACACAGAGCTCCAACACTGAAACTCATTACCAATTAATGCCAGATCAAACTCTTAAAATGTGCTATCATGGTGTAGACGCTTTTGCTGTAAAGCTGGGGATTTTATTAGTAAGCGTGAATTAATCACATTTATTTCAAGTAAAGAGCTTTAGAGTTTAGCTTGACATGTTTCCGAGGACGCCTACAATAGAAAATCATTCCGCTCCTGAGAACCACTGCCAAGAGGTGGTGAAGGGTTTACGCCATGAATGGGCGGAACATGAACAAAATAAAAAAGGCTCAAAATAAAAAAATTGCAACAATGAGAGCAAACAAACACAAATTCAGGGATAAGCACCTCTCATTTAGTTTGAGCCCAGAAGAAGGCCGTCCTGATTAGAATTTATGTAGGTTTCCTCTGGTTCTACGGTTTTCCCAACAAGTTAAAAATGCAGATTAGTTGCTACCCAGAATTCCCTTTATCAGTGAACATGTGTGTAATTGTGGCCTTGCAATAGACTAGCGACCCGCCCAGGGTGTATCCTTTTCAGCCAAGGTTTGCTGGAGAACAGAACCAGTAGAACCCTGTGACCCTGGGCAAAAAAGATGGATAGATGGATGGATAGATGAACCAAGGTAGATGGACAGACATTTAGACAGATGGATGGATTAAATGATGAGTCAGAAAGACTAACAAATCGACCGACAGACAGATGAATCAGACCGAAAGACTGAGGGACCGGAAAACGAACAGACTGGATGGATGGGACAAATAGAGAGACGGATGGAACAGATAGACTGACGGATGAATGATCAAATGGATGGGACCGATATACTGACAGATAGACAAGCAAACTTACATGGTATGTTCAGGTAGGTATTCTCCCACTCGTGAACCTTTCCCCTCACCTACATCTCTTATCCACTCCCCCCTTTCCTTTTAACACCCTCCTTTCCTGATGTAATTAATGCAAACTGGTCCATGGGAAAAATAAATAATTACATAAATTCACGGCTTCCATCCAGAGGAGGAAACACCACACCAGATGTTCACTCCCCGAAGATCACAAAACTGTCCAACTCAAACGAAGCAACTACTCCCCCATGTGGTGGCTTTTAAGCAGGACAGGACAAGATAAAAAAACACCACTGACAGACAGGACAGATGGATGGATGGAACAGTTAGACCAAGGGTCTGAAACATATGGCCCGAGAGAGCAGGGAGTTCTCTTTGAATAGCATTACAAACGTAGTATTTTAATTAATATTACATATGAAATAATAAAGTGCTGATGAATTTCAACCAAGTATTTAGCCTTGCATTTCTCTGCATCGCAGCAGTGTGTTAATATGACGGGTCTATTTTTTCTTGCGGAATAGGCGCAGTGAGCAGAGCGGGCGCTCGCAGTTTCACCATTAAATGACGAGGATTCGTTCTGCAGAAGGCAAAAATGCTAACAATATCATCGCTGGTCGTTTTTTACAGCGTAAACTTTCTGACGCTGAAGTTTAGAACGATTTATTGTCTTAAATCAGGATCAAATTTTGTGTGAAAAACAAAACAGTAAATCAGCAAATTCAGTAGGATTGTTTATTTTATGCTGTTTATTTAAAACTGCAGTGTAATGTTGCTTAATTCCTTTGATAACTTTACAAGAGTGTTTTTCCATTTAACCCACTGTTTGGTTTGGTAATTCAACTGGGAGCTCAAGGCTCACTGAAGTACACATTTCAATAGTTTCAATACGAAGTGAAAGGTTTGCTCCGGACTTCTGAAGCATATTATACGTTGAGAAAGAATTTTTTTTTTTTTCAAAGCATCTTTTGTGGAAATTTTTGTTGATCGGAAAGTTTTACTTTAAGAATCTGTGTTTTTTTTTCAGCTAAGAACCAGATTCTGAAAGCAAAACATTTTGATGCGGCCTGCGAGCTCAAATAAGTTTGACACCCCTGACTTAGACTGATAGAGGACAGGTGGATGGATGGGACCGATACACTGAGAGATGGACAATGAATGGGATGGGACTGATGGATGGGTAGGAGGATGGATGCAATGACAGGTAGACTGACAGATGAATGGATGGAGTCCATTGGCTGGCTGTACTTTTTTCAAAAAAAACGGATTTAAAGTAGAGAGAGAGAGAGAGGATTTTTACACATTACATGAATACAAAAATACTGTTATTTTTCAAGATAGACACATCGATAAAGCCTCTAAAATTACACGAACAGTGTTGTTCACCATTTTCTAAAATGCTTTCCAATCTGAGGTCAGTCCAACAAATAAAAACAAAGTGGTAGCCATTGAGCAGTGAGGGCCATCTGTGCATAACTCTTCTCTCTGTGCATCACTAGTGAACAGCTCTCAGTCTTAAAGCTCATTGTAAAGTTACTCCAGACCACTAGGAGCAGAAGGTGAACCTGAGGTGGATATTTTACGCTGAAAACCACAAAGCATAAACTCCAACCCAGACTCAGAACTCCCCTGGAGTAATGCATGACTGTCTCTGAGGTGAGTAGGTTCAAGGCAAACTTCAGCAGAAAAAGCTGCTGTGTGAGAAGGACACAGGATGTCTCCTGTTCCAGGCTGGAGTTGTATGAGGGTTATTGGATCGCTTTCACCTCCCCAAATCTGAATCCCGCAGTGGTCCCAGGAGAGCCCGATTCAGAGGTCTGGGAGAACAGGACATGCCTGTGGTGGATCTTGCTCTCTCTCTATATATATGTAATAATATGTATAATAATTTGGTTTAGCTATCCATTCCATTCATTCTGCTTATTCCAAATTAGGTTCACAGGGTTCTGCTGGTGATCAGGCTCAGATTGGGTGAAAGGCAAGGTACACTCTGAGTCTACTGCAGCATCACTCTCTCTGGAGCTTGTTTGTCCATCGAGTCACTTATTTTCAGTTTCTATGTCAAATAATTAACAAATTATATTTTTCAATCATTCGCTGAAGACTGGTGCCTTTCTAAAGTCTCTGAAATACCTTTGTAACCCTTTCCAGGTTTAAATGAATCAAACAATCAATGTTCTTTAATCCTCTGAAAGTGTTTTTGGCCATGTCTGAAGGGTTATCATCATGCTATTATGCTAACATTAGCATTTACTTTTTGTGTTAAATGGGAATTTTGGTACTACGCAGAGCGTGTCCATTCTTCATTTGAAGCTGGACTCGTCAAAAAACTATTGCTGTTCCTGAACCAAACACAGAACGTTACAATACGTTTAGGAAATTTTGCACAGTATATTTGAAGAATTTTATAAAATTCTCCAAGCATTACTTACATGCCAAACTAAAGGAATTGCAGGTCAATTATTTAAGGAATTTTTGCATAATTTATTCAGGAAAATTCTGCTAAAGAAACAAAAATTTTGCTTTAAAATTTTGTCTTATTTGTAAGGAAATGAGGAGTGTTTGATACAAACACTCCTCTCAGAACAAGAAAAAATTCTTAAATATAAATAAAAAATACTAATTGAGCAAAAGAGCTGACAAATTTGATAAGAATTTTTGAAAAAAGACTACAATGCTTGTGAAAAAGAACCTTAAAAGTTATTTCTGGTTAAATAAAGATTGTAAGAGCTTTCAAATTTTACATCTGTTTTGAGATGTTTGTCTATTTTTAAGACATTTTTGCAAATTTTAGGAAATCTTGGCAAGTCAAATGTTGACTTTTTTTGCTTGATTTAGGAAGAGTTTACCCACACAGTTGAGTCTTTTGTAATTTTACAGCGTAGCCTAAATGTTTCGAATTAAATAGTTTGTACCACTGTATACGTGTACTTCCAAACAAACTGCTTTTGTAAAATCTCCAGAAGGTTTTCGATTAATGACTGCAAACCGCTGTGAAAATGAAACGGCTTGTGAGTGTAGATTCCGTATAAGAAATGCGACCGTTACCGTTTCCTAACCCCACAGGTACAGCAAACACAGGAGGACTGTGAAAGAGATCTGAAGTGGACAGCTTTATAGAGGCATCAATATGAGGAGATGGAGGAGAGATGGATTGAACTGCTGCAAACAAGCGAAAGGAAAGAACTGAATGACTTCATGAAGCGGATCGATCGTAAACTGGAGAAATGTGCTGTCAAACACGGCTCGCAGTCAAACTCTGATTCTCTTGCTCCGCTCCACGAGAGGAAAAAAAGAATGGGAATGAAAAATGGAAGTTATTAACTCTTAATGTCTGAAGAATAACAGAGTCGTTATTTACAGGATTTATGTTTTTCCGGACTCCAGTCCTTGAGAAAAGTCTTGTTGCTGACCTACTTTGTAGAAACACCTGACTTTTCATCAATTCGTGTTACAATTAGCTCAGATAAAAAGCTAAAAAGAGTCGCAATTTATATTTATTGCACTGACATAAATTAGTTTTGCTGAAAAAAAGATTAAATACAAGCAGAAAAGTCAAATTTTGGCAAGACAATTTTTGTCGCCTGTACAGAAAGTGAATAAATTTACTGCAAATAAAAAAAATGAAGTATTGTTGCTGTGAGATCGAGACGTAGTATCGTGTATGAGCTTGAAGGACTGTATCTATGTTGTTTGGCAGGTATTCATAGAATTTATTCATTATGTCATCAGGAATAGCAAAGAAAGCCAGAGATCAAAAAGATTTTTTGGTTTCGTCTTCCTACTTCCTCTTTCATCCTCCCCCAGACATGCTCAGTGATGTTCATGTCTGGTGACTGGGCTGGCCAATCCAAGAGCGTCTGGATCTTCTCCTCCTTGAGAAACTTTGATGTGGAGATAAAAATATGCGATGGAGCACCATCCTGCTGCTACAGAATTTGGGCTCTTTTATGGTTGGGAATGTAAGAGGTAGCTAAGATTTCTTGGTATTTTAAAATATCGATGTTGCGTTCCGCCCCGCTGAGCCCTCGTACACTCAAACTTCATTTGTTTCTGGCTGAATCTCGGAGCTATGTGGGCTCTCTGCAATTTTCACGCTGACTGTGATGTAATTCAACAGAAGATTCATCTGAAAACACTGCCACTTTTCCAGCGGACCTCCTTTCAGGAGTTTTTTTTTATATTGGCGTGAGAGGAATCGCCAGATAAAATTTCAGAATCCTGTTTTTTTCCCTTTCTGAGAAAAGTCACATTCACTTGAAATATTATACAGAGGCAATACAAAGGGGAAACTGATCTCAGATCAGCAATAAAACAAACTCCAGTGAACACATCAGGTAAAGCGCACACTAAGAACAAATGTCATGGACAGCAAACCAACTCAGCATTTCAAGAGAAAAACAAAAACAAGCACGAGAACAAAGCTAAGCAGAAATATCTGCAGAGTGTCTCCAAGTTCCTCGATTTTACAAACATCATCAATCTCCAGAGCAGAATCACATTCAAAAGGGTCATAGACTGAGAAAGTTAACAGCCCTTGACCACAAAAGAACACAAAAATAGTTTCATTTAAATAAGAAACGTGTGTGTGTGTGAATGAATATATATATATACACACACACACACACAATTTTTTTATACAATTTTTTTGGTAATACTATTTGGTAAGAGTTTATCACGGTAATGCTTTTCTAATTTACAGTTTGGCTTTGAGTGGGTGTATTTTTTACACCAAAATGTAAAATAAATATATAGTAATTCAAAGAAATAAATTATTTTTAATCATTAAATTACAGGGGGAAATCTGTAAAATAATTGTATTTCAAAATCTAAAAATTCTGAAAAAAAAATTCTAATTATTGTATTTCTAAGTACAAACTTTTGAATTTTTGAAGACAATCTTAAAAATGCAAAAAAAGATTTTTTTTAAAGACATTTCATCATAATATTTTAAGGAAATCTGTAAAATATTGGTATTTCAAAATAAAAAGATTGGAATTTAAAAGATGTTTAATTGTAAAATTACAAGGAAAAAAGGAATTTCAAGCTAAAAAGATTAATTTTTTTTAAACTACTCAGAATTCCTATAAATTAATTGAATTCCCTCATAAAAATTTGACCTTACATTTCTGGTCATTTCTTACACTCACACAATATTTTAATTTGGACATTTGACCGTAAATTAAAAGTAACTGTTTGGTAAAGATTTCTTTCTTGCTTTTATACGTACACGTTTGCAGTCTGTATCGCATGTTTTATTGTTAATCGCTGTGTAACTTTTGAACTAAACTTACCAATACATTTCTAAATCCAGTTCAAATGCTTTTTTGCTCAAACACAACCCAGCGATAATAGCAGATGCGCAACACAAGAATATCTGACCTTTTGAAGCTCATGAAAATGAGCAAAACGACTAAAAGAACTCTCACTCTCAAACTTAAAAAAAACGAAAGCAATGATGTCACAAGAAAAAGTCTTAATGTTTTTGGGTCGTCCATGCACACAGCAGCGGGCTGTTCCTGTCAGGAAGGCCGTCTGCCAGCTTAAGCTAATAATAGCAGACGCATTGGCTGTCGTGGCCTGCTTTGAGTGAACACCCCTGATGCAGAAAACCCTGACCTCATGCTCTTACTGCTACACACTGTAAGTGCTAGATGACACCGCGCAGACAAGAAAGAGTCGATCACAATGTGCAGCTTACATACGTGCTCACAGCTGGACTACAATCCACATTAAAATTTTAAAATAATTTTATTGAACACATTTTATCATTAAATGGCAGAAATCAATATGTAAAATAATGGTATTTACAAGAAAAAAACCTTTTACTGTAGGCTTTTATTATGTAAAACATTTCGGACATTTCCAGCATCCTTTAGTGTCGTTCCCTTATCAGAAACATTCCCCTCAAGTTTTATTCAGAATCTTTCATGCATGTTTAGCACCACCCATAGATCTTACCTCCGCCCACTGACTGACCAGGAAGTGCTGAAGAACAAGAAATTACCGGTAGTTTTCTTTCGATTATATATGCAATATTAATTAAAATAAAACGTCTTTGAATCACCTCACATTTTTTGCCTCTGCAAAACACACTGTTTACCCCCGTTCCTCCCACAGCAACCAATCATTTGACAATATAAACAATTATCAGGTGACTATGTGGATAGAAGCAGATCCCCACCCCCCCACCACCACACACACTTGAGTCACACACACTGAGACATCTTCAGTCTCGAACACATTCGATGATATTCTCTGTTAAAACTAAACGTATGCTGTTTGTCGTCTTTCCCCACGTTTGCCTCCGAGGTGAGTCACACTACCCAGACAGGATGCCAGAAACACAGCCGCCAAAAACACACTCAGCGCCGTCCAGCACTGACCGCTCCACACTCCCAGCATGCACCGCGGCTGGCAGAGCATTTTCAAAGCCATGTTTGCAAGCTGCCCGCCAAGAAACACATGTTTACTCACCGAAAGCTGGCATTTTAAAATATGGTGTGAAGTAGTTCCGGATCGAACCTGCTGGGATCTGACACAATATCCTCTGTGCGACAGCAGACGTTAAAGAGAACTCTGGTGTATGCATTAATTTCACGTGCCTTTCATGTCACTTAAGGACACGTTACAGTCACAGGCAATACAAGTGTGAAATACAGGACTGTTTGAACAAGAAAATCCTGTTTTTGGTTTATCAAAAAAAAAAAAACTCTACAGGGGATAGATAAATAAAATTATTTTTTAATTTATTGCTCACACAGGCTTACCCGACTATAAAGGATTTTATTTGATCGAAAACTGTAATGAATGTCTCTTTTTATTCCTTAGACGAGGCCTTTTCTCTCTGAATCAAAGGGTTTTAACACCATTTCAAAATATCTACTAGTTTCTAACATTTACCACAAACACAGTTTGGATCGAACACACTTTTAACTGAAGACGATGAGTCAAACAGGGAAAATCTAATATAAATAATAAGATAAAAAATACAATTGGGCGGTGCTACGTTTGCAGAAAACACTCTCTTCTTTGTCTGGAGCTATAGCGATTGGGATCTCGTCTAGTTTGGATACTTTCAGTGTTGTTTATAGCACATGACGAGGCGTATTTTTACCTCACCCCGCCAAGCATTAAAGAAATTCCAGAAATTCCTGTTAAAAGTCAGTATCGCTGATGCAAGAGAGATTATGCTGCTCTTCCTGATTTTTGGGATATCTGAATATTTCTCAAAGCTTGGCATCCACTTCTAAAGAAATCTTTATCCAGTGAGGAATCGAGTAACAATGAGCCACTGTCACCAAATCTCAGACTCTGAAATACTTGATCTGGTTCAGCGGAGAGGTTTCGATTGAGGCGAAATCTTCATTTGATGACTGATAAAAACTCTACACTTATGTTTAACAGCACATGGACATATAAAAGACAGGATTGAGTGTACTTCAGCCATTTAGTTTAGTGTTTATTACTCCTTGTACTGTCTACTTCTACAAGATCGAAATCATTCCTACATCTTCAGCTCGATGGGGTTCAGATCCAGCGTTTAGATGCACATCAGTAACCCGGTTATGCCCGGTAAAAGAAATTTTGTCAATCATGTAAGTGTGGAAAATGGATTGAAGGCCCAATGTCATCTACTGGTGTTGGTCCACTGTATTTTCTGAAGTCCACGGGCAAAGCTACAAACACCTGGTTTAAAAACCATGGTATCCCTTCTCCACATTTGCAGCAAACTCATCCCACCTTAACCCCATAGAAAATCTCTGGGGTATTGTGAAGAGGAAGATGGATACATCAGACCCAACAATGCAGAAGAGCAAAGGTCACTGTCAGAAGAACCTGGGCTCTCATAACACCTGAGCAGTGCCATAGACTGAACGACTTCATGCCACGCCGCACTGCTGCAGGAATTCAGCCAAAAGGAGCCGCAACTGAGAACTGAGTGCTGCACATGCTCATGCTTTTCATCTTCAAACTTCATACAGAGAGCCCACGTTTCTAATAATCTTTTGTATTTGTTTTGGGCAGCATTCTGGTGTTTTTTTTAATGGAATTACTGAAATTTTATGATAATCGAATCATACAACCTTTAAATATTTGTGAGGCATCAGTGGTGTTCAAGCTCTATCTTACCCTTCTTGGTTGTCCTCCTCATCCATGTTGGACAGCAGCTGTGATCCGGCCAGGGAGAGGTCCAAGGCAGCCAGAGGGAGGTCCCGGTAGCCAAAATTTACAAGCTGCATGGGAGCCAAGCACTGCCCTTCATCTTCCAGCTGCTGGGAGATCACCTCCAGGTCCTGCGGAGCAGCCCTATGGACACACACCAGGAGACTTTACGGTACGGTAGCGTTGAGGTATATTAATCCAAAGATGAGAATAAAAGATAGAAATCGCTAAAAAGAACTTTACAAAGGCACAAAAGTAGATTTAATTGGCAAGTATCTCAATGACTGAATCATAAAACAGTAAATTTATTTTGCGTCATGAGCAATTGAGAGAATTTCAAAAGTCGTCAAAATAACTTTCAGCAGAATGTTATGAAACTTTTTTATACTTTTATAGATTTTATTTGGCCATTATTTGCTCAGGGCAGAGTGGGAGGGATTGCTTTACTTGAAGCACAACCAAGGCATTAACTACATTTATTTTAACTAAACTGATACTTACAAAATACATAAATTAGATTTTACTTAGATTAGAAAAAAGTTGAGTATATAATGACAAAATATACATTAACAGACAAGTGGCTATTTTTTTTTACCTGAACAGCATCTAGCCTTTGAGAACCAACGAGCAGAAGCTAGTGGAGGAAACCAAATAGAAAAAAAATGGAAATATCTAATGCAGAAAGAAACGGCTTTAAACGTGGCAAATGTTACGTTTACAAAAAACTTCAGAAACACACAAACACACATAGAAACAGATGTGCAACTACATCACTAATAGTCATGGTAAACAAACTACAAAGCTAAAGGGCAAAAGTTTTAATACAGGAAAAAACCATAGCTAGCAAAAAAAGTTTGACAGACAAATGTCCATAAATAAACAGATGCTAAATTAGTTAGCTAACAAATGCTTGGCTAGTTAACAGAAACAGTTTGAGTTAGATCTATGAACACAATCTATGCTAACAAGCTAAAATTCAGTAGTGGAAAAAGCCTTCACTAGTAAACAAAACACACTCTGCTCACAAAATTCAAATGTTAACAGCTATGTTAGCAAAGCAATAGTTTTGATTAAGTGAAAAAAATAGCGACTAGAAAACAGATGCTAAACTAGCTAGCAAGAACATATTGTTTTGGTTAAAAGTTCCAAGAGTAAACAGAAGCTTTGCTAGCAAGATAACTTTAGTTTGGCAAACAGACTCCATTAGGAACCAGATACCGGTAGTTAGCAAATAAAGTCATTGATGGTTAACAGGAAACTGTTAACTCTAAGGAGATAAAAAAAAAATCACAAACGAACACAAGCTACGCTAACTTGCTAAAACCTCAGTAGTGAACAAAAGCCAAACAAATTCTGCCAAAAACAGATGCTAAAGCAGTTAGCAAACAAACATTTTGAAAGTTAACCAAAACTGTTTGTTTGAGTTTTTAAAAAAATCTTAGAATGAACAGAAGCTACGCTAGCCAGCTAAAACCTCAGCAGTTAAACAAAAAAGCCAGGGCTGGCAAACAAACTACACCAGGAAACAGATGCTGAACTAGCAGCAAACAGAAGCATTGCTACTTAACAGAAATCTTTTTGGTTTAAAGTTCCAAGACGGAACAGAAGCTAAGCTCACGAAATAGGACAACGCTAGATGCTAGTGAGCGTTTTTGTTTGTTTACAACAAATGCTAAAGTAACTAACAGACACTCAACTAAATCTCTAGTAATGGCGGAGCAACATCACTAGCACAGCTGAGCAGCACACGAGCAGTAGTTGAATGGTGGAACAGAACCTACTGTACTGCCCCCCCCCCCCTCCCCCCAACACCACCTCCCTGTCGACACTGCAGCTTTGCTCACACCCATGTGGAAACGTGAGCAGTTTGTGAGTGTCAGGACTGATCAGATCCTGTTAGCAGACGTTTGGCAGCAGTGCGGCGTGAGCAGATCTCATCAGGGAGAACGGAACACCGCCTACTGAGTCTGTCCTTCACCAGGCGCATGAAGGGGACCAGAGAAGCTGGTGTTGGAGTAATAATATTAATTATAACCCAGCAAGATGAGTGTCCAATACTCATCTCAAATCTAGCCGGTTTCAGGACATGGACGTGTGATAGGTTTCAGCTGGGGTCCTTCATCATACTCACTGAATCATGTACCGATGGTGGGTATGAGTAAACATTATAAGCACACTTATCACAGTGCTTGTTTCAGGAAGTAAAAATGGTAAATGGTAAACATGATGATTGGAAGCACTGCATACACAAACACATTTTTCTTTATAAACACTTAAACTGAGCGCATAAACAAGCTGGCATCTCACCTTGCCTCCAGTGAGTTTACTGCACAAAGTCATACATCTTGGCTGGAGAAAATCAATAGTAAACAAAAACAAAAGACTGCTAGCATTATCTCCTTCTTCTTCTTCCACTAGGGCAGGGTTGCGGAGGGAGCAGTCTCAGCTGAGATTTTCAGATGTCCCTCTCACTGGACACAGAGAGTCTCTTCTGCGCCTCTTAGGTCTTTGTAGAGCGACAAGCTCAGAACCACTGCATGGGGAGGCATCCGAAACAGATGCCTGAGCCACCTCAGCTGGCTTGTGGAGGAGCAGTGGCTCAATTTCAACCTCCTCCCCAATGACTGATTTAATTTCGGCCCCCGTATCCTTTCATAACTCAGTCATAACTCAGAGCTCTCTAAGAAGAGCCGTTTTTTTTTTTGATTCAGCTCTCTAAAAAGAGCCGGTTCTTTTCATTCAGCTCTCTAAGAAGAGCCGGTTCTTTTGATTCAGCTCTCTAAAAAGAGCTGGTTTGGTTGATTCAGCTCTCTAAAAAGAGCCGGTTCTTTTGATTCAGCTCTCTAAAAAGAGCTGGTTTGGTTGATTCAGCTCTCTAAAATGAGCCGGTTCTTTTGATTCAGCTCTCTAAAAAGAGCCGGTTTTTTTGATTCAGCTCTCTAAAAAGAGCCGGTTCTTTTAATTCAGCTCTCTAAAAAGATTCGGTTCTTTTGATTCAGCTCTCTAAAACGATCCGGTTCTTTTGATTCAGCTCTCTAAAAAGAGCCGGTTCTTTTGATTCAGCTCTCTAAAAAGAGCCGGTTCTTTTGATTCAGCTCTCTAAAACGATCCGGTTCTTTTGATTCAACTCTCTAAAAAGAGCCAGTTCTTTCAAATGGGTTCCAACCCAAGCCATATATCACCAAGTAATGTGAATGTAAAAGTTCAGTAAAAGAATCAAGTCCAAGTAAAAGAATCAGATCAAATGGTAAAGAGCTAGCCACCGCTAAGAACATGCAGTCTGGAGAGACCAGTTACGATTCTATTGCACAATCTGGTGGACAATTCTGGCAGATACCAGGAGAGTGGTTCTCTGGAGAGTGGAACTGGTTTCAACAAGATGAAATTGTCCTGAGCTGTGTTTTTAGGTGTACTGGAGGAAACAGAGCACCCCCGGAGGAATCTACCAGGACTGGTCATAAAATGTAAATACGTAATCATGGATTATAAAACACAGTATGGTGTGCCGGTAAGCTCTGGGTGCAGAAGAAATTCGGGATGCAGAGTGGGTCCTTCTGAAGAGCAGATGTCTGCTGCTGAAGGTCAGGCTGTTTGCGTGACCTCTGTTTTTCTCAGAGATATCAAAGCCCATCAATCACAGCTAGTAGAAATGGAAGCATACGGTACAGAAGAGCTGATTTAGAGTCCATTTGTAAAGCATTAATATGGGACAAATCCAGTGTTTGTGTGTATAACCTTGTTATGTAAAATGAAAAATAGCGTATGGTTAAGAATATTTAAACTGAATGTGCTTCTGTAGTGAAATAAAATAAATGAAGTATATGTGTCTGTCTGTGTGTCTGTGTGTAGTGTATGTGAGTGATTGTGCACACGTGCATGCATGCTCTTGTTTTCACACATCCACGCTTACACACAGACACACACACTCTCTGACACACCCGGAGGAGGCCTGTGCACTTGAAACAGGTCATCTAACATTGAGCCTCCCCTGCTCGCTATAATCAGCTCTGGATGCTGCTTCGGTGCCTGAGCTGATCAGTTCCCTCATCAGAAGCTTCAGGGTTTGCTGTACTTTGCTCTTTGCTGAATTTATAACTAATACCCACATGGTGGAGGCGACTTAGATCTGATGCGAGGAGTGTTGTGCTGTATGCATCCTGCCCTTCAGTGTCTCAGACTCGCTCTGAATGCTCAGCTCTGATGAACAAAGACAGCAGCTGAAGAAATCTACTCTGCATTCACAACTCGCCTTCCAAACACACTGCCTGGACACCGAATTCACCACTACAGAATAAAGAGGCATCCTGCGAGGGCCAAACAATTCACAGATGTGTGGATTACTCAATTATAATCACAGCGTTTCCCCTACCATTAGCTTAGGGGTGTGCACAGACCTCTTAGGAAAACAAATATGTTTATTTTATTTATTAGTGCCAAATCAGAAATGCGGAACTGTTTATCCCATTCCGATTGGCTTGAAATATCCAAGATACTCAGGGTGGGTCTTTTTTTAAATCGAGTTTTCTATGAAAGTCAAGTTCTTTCAGTTCAGCTCTCTAAAAAGAGCCAGCTCTTTTGATAAAATTTCCCCCAAAAAATAGCTGGTTCCTTCGATGCACATCTCCCAAGAAGATCTGGTTCTTTAGAGGAGAAGAGCTGGTTCTTTTGGTAACGTTTACCGATAAAGGCCTTTACACACCTACACATCACAGTACACCAGTGACGAAATTTGATTAAGATGAATTGTGTCAGAGTCTGAAAAAGCAGATCTTATGCATCTCTTTGAGTAACTTACAGTTTGTCTTGTTTAAAGAAATCTCGTATGTTCCGTTTTATTCACATTGTGCCACTTGGATGTGATCTTTGCCATCCACAGAGAATCTGTTAGCAAACAGGACTCAACCAAAATTTGAGCAGCATTTTGTTTACTGTTGTTTACAACGGAGATTGAACCCCTGAAGGAAAATGTAGGTTCTGCTTACAGATGTACGTCACTCGAACTGAGTGACAGCCATGACAGCCAATCACGCGCCAATCAAAACAGGCAGCAACCAATAGATGAACTTAGATCGACTGCAAGCGCGTCAACTTCAGTAGCGTTGCGTTTGTGCTTGGTTTGGGCCAGAGCGCAGTTTGGGCACTGGAGGAGACATATACTGCCACTTCCAATTACGTCCATGGGCTACATGAAGTGGATCCTTCATTTTGATTACACGGGCGCTAAATGATTACACACCAGCTAGAAAAGGAGATCATTCATTCATTTTCCAACCTGCTTATTCCCTTTTTGGGGTCACAGGGGTCTGCCGGTGCCTATCTCCAGCGCACATTGAGTAGAGGAGGTGGGAGTACATTCTGGACAGGTCACAGAAAAGATGCTCAGCAAGCCATTTTATATATATATAAACTGCTGTGATTGGCTCTTTTGGTCACATGTCTGCCGGAAAAGGCAGCTGATTTGCCAATTGCTCCAGATATTTGAGAAGTGTCTCGCTAATCGGTGACTTTGATACTTCACACTGTGCTATTGCTACTTCACACGTCCACAAGATTCGATTGGCAAGATTCGAGTGAGTTTAGTGGGTTTTATAGAGAAGTGGTTTGTTTTCCAGAAAACTCTTCTCCTTCTCCATAAACCCGCACCACACAATGTTAATTGCTTCTGCGCCACTGTGTGTCATGAAGTGAATTGCAGTTCACCGAAGCGCCATCTGGTGTTCAGGACAGGGTCTGTGCACTCATTTTTAAAATGCAAGAGAATTGACGTAGAGAGCTGCCGATGCAGCCGCTGCAGATCAGCCCCTGCACTGCTGTAGATGCATAGGTGTGTATAGGCCTTAAGAGCTGGTTCCTTCGATACACATCTTCAAGAAGATCAGATTCTTTAGATACAGCTCTCAAAGAAGAGCCAACTTCATTGAACAGAAGAAATGCAGCATTGTGGCAAATCACAAATAAAATCCCATGAAGCTCACACAGAGAAAAATTATTAAGTCTAGAGTCCAAAAAGAATTAAACACAAAGGGAGTGGAAGTGAACACAAACTGATAATATTGTAAATACAAGTGCTAGGATTTCACCCACTCCCCGTGGGTTTGAAACAAACATAATGTATTTTGGACACTCACTGCGGCTGGCTCATGATTCGATGCACAACGCCGTCAATCCCTTCAGTCGTGAGCTCTAGACGGAGGAGACTTCACTGTCCATCCCGGACCCTTAAAGACAAGCAAAATGTACTAAAGCATTGTGAAAGTGGAAGCATCTGTCTCAAAACAAATCCATCTAACGACATGGTTTTTATTGTGAAGGTCTGAAAGTAAATAACAAAAAAATTAACAGATAAAAAGAAAAAAAATTCAATAAATCAAGTTTATTTGTTTTCCACTATGGAGCACCACAGAAGTAAAGAACCTGAGGTTTCTTCCTGTTTGCTCTTCACTAGGAACTATTTCTTTCGTTCACTTAGGGACAGTAATAAACAGCACACACACAGCTCTGAGTTGCTCTTTTAAGTTCGATACGTATCAATTTGAGTACTTATGTGTAAGAAAAGTAGATACTTTTGTGTGTCTGGATGAAAAGTGAGCAGGTTCTGGGACACACTACCTCCCCCTGAATTGTTGTTTGGTTGCCTAGTTACCAGCTTGTCAATAATCTCAGATTATTACTTATGTTTAATTTCTTCTTGCGTTGTACTTAATATCACACTTTTTACATTTATTTCCAAGTCTTTCACAAATTAGTTTTTAATTTTTTATATTTTGACATTTTGCCTTTTTTTTACACACAGTGTGAAGACAGGAAGAGACGCAACGAGAAAGAAGGTTAAAAAAAGAGTCACTAAGCACTACACCACCAGAGCTCACATTACGTTGTTTAATTTTTCTACAAATGAAAAACTTACTTTTTAATTTAATGAAAATGTTTTAATTTATTATTATTTTTATTTACTTTTAAAACAAACAAATTATCTTAAAATTTGAGTCCACAATCAACTTACAGAAACCATCCAGGGATCATTAGGAAACTCATTTTTGAGGGGTGGGGCACAAAATCTCATTTCACATGCTTTACAGTGAGGATAACATGCCGTTTGGGACGCATGTGTTCCACCAGGGATCAAGTATTTGAGATGTTGTGCTGTGTCTGTCATCTCTCATCTCTAAATTAAGTTTGTTAATTGCACGGCGCTGATTTTAGACCTTGACTTGAGCTGTTGTTGAAGGATCTCGGCAACTTGTGGTTTCTGCTGATAAAATATTGTCCATCTTTCGCCAGAGAAAATAAAAAATGAACAACTTTTAACAACTGCAACTCTGAGAAACAAAGAAAACGTTTTGTTTTCCTTCTTTCTTTAAAAAAACAGCCTGTTTTCAGCTGGTGTAAGATTCCACAAATCGAAACACGTCGCAAATGCCATTTTTGTGTCAATGTGGATGAAGTTGTCAGTGTGTGTTTGGACAGGCATCAATAAAAAGAACGGCGCTCTTCACCACCAGCCTTCAATCACCGTAGATGAAAGCTTCATTTGCAGGGCGCTTGAAAAACTGAAGCGCTTCTAGAAGAGCAATTACAGGGCGTGAGCTACCGCACATGACTAATCATATAAAGCGAAATGAAGCGAGAGCACGGGTCAGTGAGACAGGACGTCTGAAGAGATGGAGGCAGGATACTGTAGAGGACGGAAAGTAATGGAACCCTTTCTTTCATATTCATTTCAAGCTAAACATTAGCAAACAGCAAGAGATTTTCTTCAAGTTTTAACCCCTTCAGATGACGTTTTAGAAAATTCACATTCATTAAGAAAAAATGAGAAAATTCACATTCATTACAAAAAATGACAAAAAAATAGAAAATTCACATTCATTACAAAAAAATGAGAAAATTCACATTCATTACAAAAAATTACAAAAAAATTGAAAATTCACAATCATTACAAAAAAATGAGAAAATTCACATTAACTACAAAAAAACAGAAAATTCACATTCACTACAAAAAATTACAAAAAAATTGAAAATTCACATTCATTACAAAAAAATGAGAAAATTCACATTCATTACAAAAAAAATGAGAAAATTCACATTCATTACAAAAAATTACAAAAAAATAGAAAATTCACAATCATTACAAAAAAATGAGAAAATTCACATTAACTACAAAAAAATAGAAAATTCACATTCACTACAAAAAATTACAAAAAAATTGAAAATTCACATTCATTACAAAAAAATGAGAAAATTCACATTCATTACAAAAAATTACAAAAAAATAGAAAATTCACATTTATTACAAAAAAATGAGAAAATTCACATTCATTACAAAAAATAGAAAATTCACATTCATTACAAAAAATAACAAAAAATAGAAAATTCACATTCATTACAAAAAATTTTAAAAATGAGAAAATTCACATTCATTACAAAAAAATTTAAAAAATTAGAAAATTCACATTCACTACAAAAAATTAGAAAATTCACATTCATTACAAAAATTACAAAAAATAGAAAATTCACATTCCTTACAAAAAAATTAGAAAATTCACATTCCACACAAAAAAAATAGAAAATTCACATTCATTACAAAAAAATGTGAAAATTCACATTTATTACAAAAAATTACAAAAAAATAGAAAATTCACATTCATTACAAAAAAATTACATAACAATTTGAAAATTCACATTCATAATTTGGTTCAACTCAATTTAATACATGTACAGTAACACTGATATCGAACAGATCGTACAAAATTGTAACAACCAAGATTCACGCAGCAGTTGTTTTGACAATTACTTTTACGTTTATTTAACACAGAATAAAATGTAGATTACATTAAATATCATATTTTCTCTTTAACATGACTCAGTCCATATTTACACCAGCTGGGCAGTAAGTCATTGCCGTTACTCAAGCAGTTCAATGTCATTTTGCATTTTTTAGGTTGAACATGTGACTAAAAATTTAACAACAACGTTTAATACAATATTGAGTAGCTTCTAAGAAATTGCGATAATTATGATTTACAAAGCATTTTGACCACTTCTTTGAAGTATTAAACATTACAAAGCTGCAGAAAACTACTATGGAAATAACAACACTAGGAAACAGTAATACGTTTTCTTTATAATACATCTATAGCGTGACGGAATCAACATTTAAAATCGACGTGCCAACGTAGTGCAGCAGTCATTACCGGAACTCAACCACTTCAATTTTGTTTTTGTTGGGTTTAACATAAAGCTCTTGAAAATTGTACATCTCTGTTTAACATAATATTGAGGAACTTCCACAAAAATACAATAACCACGATTTACAAAGTTGTTGTTTTTTTTTTTTGTTTTTTTACAATAAATGGAATACACGTTTAAAAATTTAGAAAACAGCTATGCACATAATAATTATAATACCAATAGTTAATAAATGATCTCTTCTCTTTAAGATGATCAGGTCAGTGGTGTTGTGCATGGTGTGCTGGACACTTACATGTGGTTTCAAACCAGCTGTGCCATTGTAGCACACAAATGATGTCATTACCGGAACACATTTATTATTAACTATGATCATTTTTTACTATTCATTTGGTGTATAATTATTTTAAAAACCAAACAATTAATAAATTATATATTTTCTCTATTCTCAAACTTGACTAAACTAGTATCCAAACGAGCTGTGTCTATGTAGAGCAGTAGGTCATTACCAGAACTCAATCACAGACTCAATTCTTTGCAAAATCGAGGCGCTTCAACAAAACTGTAATAAACATGAGTTGCAAAGAAATTTTGTAAAAAAAAAAAAAACAACGGCAACATTTAAACCAGTTACACCAATTTACTGCGGTCATTACCAGAAGTCAATCATGTGAATGTCAATTTACATTCAATTAATTCATTAATGGCGGCACGGTGGCGCAGTGGGTAGTACAGGGTAACCTTCCTGGAAAAAGTTTGCATATGCAGTGCCATTACTGGAACTCAATCACGTTTGATTTGATTGGTTGAACTTTATACAATATTGTTTATTACAAAACAAGGAGCTTTATTCAAATTGCAAAGTTGTTTTATTTGAACAGGTTATTTTAAGAATTTTCAAACGTTTTATTTAAAAATTTTTAGAAAACAACTATTTAATGAGCAAACCATGCAGCAGCACCAATGTAGTGCAGTAGGTCATTACCGCAACCCAAAATCAAGAAGCATTTAGGATACTTGATAATTCTACAGCAATGATTAAAAAGATATTTTTCCACACAAAACACTCCACAATAACATATAAAACAACAGTGTATTGCAAAAGGCATTAAGTCATTACTGCAGCTCAAACACACGACCTTTTGCTCATGTTCACAAAATATTGGAACCAGCAATGGAACTATTTCCTGTGTCTGTAATGCTCCAGTAATAAATATAAACCCCACCGAGGCTCACTTTAGACCATTACATTTGAAAATGGGAGTCGTGTCTTGTAAATCCCAGGCCTAAGGAGGCTCCTGCATGAATTGAGATCTTATGGTTATAGCCTCAGCTTCTCAGCACCATGACAGCTCCAGAATTAGTGATGCAACACCAAAATGACAGCAGACGCTCATTAAAGCGATAATGGGAAAGGGTCGCGTGAAGAGGCGCTCATCTCCAGGGGCTCATGACCTACCTCGATTTACATCGTTGAAACTTTACCCGTGTCTCCCAAGCCCTCGTGGATTTGATGGTGTTTCTCTTGGCGATATTCAAGAGCGAAGGCGGATTCGCGGTGGTCAAGCGTCCGTTCTGCGGCTTTCTTCGCGAGTACAGCGGACGACGAGCAAAGGCAAGCCGCGGCGCGAGCATCATCGCTCAGCGAGGTGGCACCGGGAGCACCGACATCCAGAGAAAGGCGTCATGTTCGCTGCCGGGGGGTGCGTTGAGTATTTATAGTGATATGCTGAGGGCTTCCCCCTTTAAATCACGCCAGGGACTCGGTCTCCATCGCGCCGGAGCCGCGATTCGCTTGAAGCGTTAAAGCCAGCATCGCTCCGTTATGTCGGAGGAGGAGGTGGAGGAGGAGGGGGTTCATTACGCAGAGAAAACGCGATTCTATTGGTTTTTCCGTGCAAGAGAAGAGATGCTGCTCGGGAGAAGCTCTCATCCATCAGAGCACCTGACTGGCCGTCGAGGTGCCAGGAGTCGGGCTGGCATTGCCATGACGATGCCCCATTTTCCCGCGCTACGCGCTCCTCATTGCGTGCCGCTGAGCACACGCACATCATAATAAAGAATGACGTCACGAGCAGTCGGGTGTCAGGCCTGAGCATATGGAGATGGCACGGCTGACATTGAGAGGTGAGGGGCGGTCAGAGCCAACGTTGGCAGTGCGGTGGCAGAGATGAATCTGGATTTCTATGCCCCCTTGCAGAAGAGAACACCTCGCCTCCCAATTATGTACACACGGCACCATATACACACACGTTTTATAAAAAATAAAATATCACATTTTCCCATAGTATACAGACCCTTTGCTCACTACTTAGTACCACCTTTGATACAGAGTCTTTAACGGGGAATACAACATTTGGGGATCCTCTTCCACACCTCATGCAGATCCTCTCCAGTTCTGACAGGTTGGATGGTGACCCATATTTAGGCCTCTCCAGAGAAGTCAGGGCCCTGATTGGGCCAGTCAAGAACAGTCACAGAGTGGTTCTAAAGCCACCCCTTCATAATTTTTATCTCTTGACAAAATCTTGTTGGAAGGTAAACCTTAAGCCCAGTCTGAGCTTTCGAAAGGTTTCGTCCAGGATATCCTATTTACTTATACTTAGCCACGTTCATCTGCATGAAGCTGCCACCACCATGCTTCACTGTTGGGAATGTGTTGGGCAGAGGATGACCAGTGTCTGGATTTCTCCAAATATACCACTTAAGACAAAAAAGCCTCATCAGAAAATGCCAGAACGTTTGTTTTAATCCTTTGGGTGTTTATTAGCAAACTTCAAGCAGCTTTCATCAGTCTCAGACTGGTGGAGACATGCTGAAAAAGATGACGATTACTGGAGTGATGAGACAAAGATCTCTGATTTTGGAACTAATGCTTTGTATGGCGTGAGGTTTTCGAGGGAGTGTCCCTTTGTGGGGCTGCAGGAGTGCTGCGTTTCATTGATGGCATCTTGAACTCTACAATGTTCTGCTCGATCCTGAAGGAGAAGATGCTGCCATCCCTCTGTGCAGTTTTCCAAAACGACAATGATCCAAAACACACGTCTAAAGCTACTGCTGCATTTCTGAAGAAGATCAGGGTGAAGATGATCGAATGAACCAAACCCGAACGAACACCTGCAGAGAATTCTGATGCATCGCACTCCATCCGGAATCCAGAGGTTCTTCAAGTTGCAATATGTCGCCGACTTTGGGATTTAAGCGGAGATTTTATGGTGAGATCCGTGGATAATATGTGGAGATTTTGGGATCTAAGTTCGATTATTAACCTTAATTTCATGTTAAGGAGTTAAATAAGTGTTCAATAAAACTCAGTCGTGTGAAAAGTTTAGAAATTGTTCTTTTGTTCATTGAGCTACTCATTAAATTCAGATAAATGTGTGTCAGTGCACCATTGTAACGGTACTCTGTGACTCAGGAAGACATCCCCTGCTGTCGTTAATGTTTGCTTTAAATGAAAAATGCAAACAAGTTGATTAATGTCTGCAGGGTTCACACGATTCCAAGCATACCTGAGAGATGCTAAAAACTTCCTACTTAGCATAGCGAGCATTCCTGTGTCTGTCAGCAAACACAGCAGCCTTAAAAACACAGAGACAGAACCCTGGACACACCTGAACACAAGTCCACGCGTATCTAGAAATAAACTAGAAACAAGATGCTGCCGACAGAGATTAAATTCAAGTTAGCAAAACTTCTTAAAGTAAATCATGAAATCCACAAAGCACAGTGCAGCATCATGATTACAAGAGAGTCTTCTTGTGATGCAACATGGGTCATTCCCAGGAAATTAGCTCTCGTAGCTAGCTCTCGCAACGCCTGATGAGAATCGTTCCATTGACAAATGTGGACAAACAGCAATCTCCACATTTCTGGGCTCAGAGACACACGCCCACAGCTCTTATGTGACTCCTGGGACGAAGTCAAAGTGACTCACCTTCATCTACAAGGTGCCTTCACACTCGCCGCAGGTTTTTGGGAATTTTTGTGAGATCTAAGCTTTCCCACTTCGTCGAACACAAGGTAATTTTATGAAAATTTTAAATCAAGATTTCTTCGTTCTTGTACAGAAACTGAACCATAATTGTAGAAAAAGTTTCCTTTGATGTTAGAACAATTGATACGTGGATCATTGGTATTCACTCTGAAAAGAACGAGACATTTTTTTCATGATGTATTTTGAGAAGATCGGTGTCTTAAATTTCTCCAGAAACGGCTCTTGTAAAACTGTATTACAGAAAAACTTGTTAATTGCTTGACGCGAATGTCTGTTATCGGTAATCACGACTTGGAATCACATGTTAAAATTCAACGCGGTGATTATTTAATAAAAGAGATCGGGGGCTTTGCAAACAAGAGAAAAAGCAAGATTTTTTTACCAAGTACTTGTAGATTTTTAAAATGGTTGTTTTCTTCAATAAAACACAGCTGGTTCAGCACAGAGAAAAATGTAAAATAAACAGAATAACCTCAAGTACAAATTAACTTTAAATTCTCAATTTGTAGAATGGTTTCAATAAAAAAAGCGAGAGTAGCTTTCAGAGCAGACAGACCAGCTCTTGCTAAGGTCATGTTTCGGTGGCAAACTCCCTCAGAATTTTCTTATCAGAGATCAATTTGTCATTTCAATTGGATTATTGAAATTCTGTATATTATGGTATCATTCAGTTCTTTTTCATGTGTCCTAGTTCTTTAGAATACACTGATTGGTCCCCTGAGAAAGAACATATAACCGGAGTTGATTTACAGCCTTTTTCTGGTGCTAAACACCCCTTAAATTAATTTAACACCCCCCCCCCCCCAAAAAAAAACATTTAAACAAGTTTTTAATCAACATTATCATCTATGAATGAAGTCAGGATGATTGGCACAGTGCAAACATTTTGTGTTAAATCCTAACAGTGTAAATAAAAAATTGCACACATTCATTGCCTTGAGTGACCTGTGACATCACAATGGTAACAGGAAGTTGATGATGATGATGATGCACACATATATATATATATATATATATATATATATATATATATATATATATATATATATATATATATATATATATATATATATATATATATATTGGGTGATTATGACAGAAACAAAAGTAACATTCCTACCACAAATGTATTCATACACATATCAAATTGTTTCATTCCTAACTGTGAAATTGCAATAATACAAATTGACTTCCTGTACAAGCAGTGTGAAATGCTAGTAATAAAAAATAAATAATATGAAGCAATTATGAGAAGAATTATTAGTTGCTGCCATTGTATTATATGCAACAACTTTATCTTTGAGCTTCAAATGTAATTTTTTTACACAATCTCTCATTTTCCTATTATTATATCTTCCGATGTTTCTGCAATTCTCACAGATTTATATTTAAGTGGATGTTGGAAAAAAGTACAGTGCTCTTCCACGCTTTGGGCCGATAAGGAAAATGCTGTAATGAAATTACTGGGAAAAAAAGATTAGCGGTAGGTGCCATCGACAGATTTGAAAAAAAAACAAAAAAACTGAAAAGATTCTTTTTTTTTGCCAAAGGTTCCTTTACATTAAATTGGATTGTTGATATTTTGCTATTATATGTTGATATGTTGACAGATAACTCAAAAATAAGTCAATCTTTGGTAGCAAACACACCTCAACAAGAGCTGAATGTGTAAATTAAGTTACATTTACAGGTAAAGATTCTATTACACGTAATTTCCCCCTGCGTTTTAACATCAGGGCCATTCCATTCAAATTAATATTTACCGCTTTGAGCAGCAAAGTGGATTCCAGCATTGTGGAGGGAAATCTATGTCTGTAATTACATCTAGGACAGGATTCTCTGTTAATGTACTTGCAGTAACAGAGACAAAAAGAAGGAGCTGAGAGACATCTCTCTCTCTTTCTCTAATTACAGAAATGAATGCTGTCTATCTCATTCTCACTTTGAGATTTCTACAACTGTAAAACTAATCTATTGTTTTTGTTTGTTTTTGTTTTAGGTGATTGTTCCTGTCCAAGAATATCTTGACCGTATTTCCAAAGATGGCAGGTAAAATGGACTTAAACACAACAGCAGACTATTACAGGGTGCTCCGGATGCAGTAGTTAACGCATCACTTCCTGTCGTTCCAGAGCATGGTCACCCTTGCACTGGTCCAGAAACAAACTTCTGCATGAATGGAGGAACGTGTTTCAAAATACCCTCGGTGTCCACCCCGACCTGTGTGTAAGTACTTGTTATTTACAATTATTGTTTCTCAGTTTCATACTTATGGTTTTTTTAAGCAGAAATTAAACGCTGATACTTTGTCCACTGAGTTCCTTGATAATTGGGCCAGAATGGAGTATGGTTCTTTTTTTATAGTGAGACTCATTTTCGTGCGTTTTGTTTCCTGTGTTTCCTATCAGCTTAAAATCGGAAATCTGAAATCTCAGAATTATTATTTTTTTTTCCTCAGAATTCTGACTTTAATCTCAGAATTATATTTATTTTGCCTCAGTATTTTGATTTTATATTAGAAATATTTTCCCCCCAGAATTCTGACTTTGAAGTCAGAATTCTGAGGCAAAAAAATATAATTCTGAGATTAATCTTTTTTTTACTTAGAATTCTGACTTAAATCTCAGAATTATATATCTTAGAATAAGAAGCACACCATAAATAAACACTGCTACTTTACATCAAAGAAAGTTGGTGCTGAAGTCACAAACCTCTTGTGTGTTGTGCAGCTGCAGTGAGAACTATCAAGGCAGCAGATGTGAACATCTCCAGCTGCCCACAATCCATGAGAGCCCAGAAGAGAATGGCATGATCGCCGCCGTGGTCATCATCGTCCTCCTCATCGTGGTGGTGCTTTCTGTGGTGGTCTACTACATCTACAAGTGAGTTCGAGACCAGCATTAGTGTCATAAACGTCGTAGAATATAACGGAAGTTATCATTAGATTTATTTTCGTCTAGAATCTGTTTATTTTTAATTCAAAGATTTTTTTAAATGCAACCCTAAATAGAATCACATAATTGTGGGAATTGCTAAATAATCATCACTTTGTACTTGTTCACAGAATAAAGAGGACATCCCAAAGCCCGCAAAGAGCTAAGGAGTACTGGAAGGTCAAATCCAGCTCCATCTCTGCTCAGCCGGTCTGACAAACACTTCTGCAACCCAAATGAACTCGATACAAGGATTTTTTGATGAACCGCACCCTTTTAATCAAAGAGCAATATTCTGCTTTAACACCACCACTGTGTGCAGGACAAGGACTCAACGGCATTATATTATGCTTCCCCACAAACCCTCTAACTTTTGTAAATAGTTCTACAGATTAAAATGTTCTAATTTAAATACAATACATTGCCAGAAGTATTCATCTGCCTGTATGCCCGTAAATTAACTTACAAACTCCTATGGGAGGGATTCTACAAGGTTCTAAAAGCACGCTTGTGAGGTCAGGCGCCCTGTTGGAGAAAAGAAAATTTCAGTCATGCCAAAGTATTCATAAGAGACCTGAAGTCCTGCACAATTTCCGTAGGACCCAATGCTCCAAATGGGGCGCAGGACAAAATTTGATTTGAATGGGGTGCAGGTGTGAGAATGTATGCATGTGGAGGATTCAGGAGAATGCAACTCTGCGGAGACTCCTGCAAAATGGAATTATCTTCAAATTATTTTACTAAAAACAAACACCGTTGTTGAAATACTCCACAAAAGGACTAAAATAAGATAGAAATAACGTTGAGGTGCAAGGTTGGAACTAAATGAAGCTACGTTAATTCTTGTGCTCATGTGAGGAAGTGGACAAATGTCTGAAGTCTGAAAAACATGCTTAGCATTATTGGTTCCTATTACAGACTGGAAGATACAAAAAAAATGCAAAGCCGCACAAATGAAAATCTGATATTTGGAAATGTTTTTCGGTAGGTTGCGAAATGGCAAAAATACTTCTTTTTTTGAGCTGTGACAAATGCAGCAAAAAGTTGCAAACAGCCGGCACTCCTCTGGTGTCCAGTGGTTTACGTCTGCAACTAATTATTTGCATTTCACTTGGTGATTGGCTTGGATGCAGCTGCTCAGAAATTGAGCTCCGTGAGGTTCTCTGTGCTGAGCTGGAGACCATGTGACTTTTGGAGGTCTGTAGAGGTCGACTCTGCAGGAAGATGGCAACCTCTTTGCACTAAGCATCCGTTGACCCACACATGGCTAATATTTTAGAACTGTACTTGCTGCACAGGTGGGTTTGGAAGTATTGTGAAGGTTAAGTGAATACTTTTGGCAATTTATGTAATAAATGGATGCAAAACATAAGAGACAGCTCTCAGCGTATCATTTCAAAGCCGCATCCTTAGCAGAGATCTTTGTGAGACATGGTTGTATCAGGTCTAATCATATCTGAGTGTACATAATAATTATGCTCTTTGCTGTACTGGGTAATCAACATACTTTTGTAAAGTAGATTAATAAACTTTGTAAGATGAATAACATTTATATTTAAATGCTTCTTTATGTCAGAACGGTCTGGGAGATCTTAGTACCCCTTTTAATATGTTTATTAACAAACGCAATTTAAAATTGTTTTCTACTGTTAGTGCACTATTATTACATAATAAACAGCGTAAACTAAATTAGTTTTTTCACTTGCTTTTATTGTGACTAACCTCACGGGTTTGACAGACAAGTAACTCACATTAATCTAAACATTTGTGCATATATTATGTGAACTCTTTTTAGAAATATTTAATCTAAAGACACGAGTGAATGTGTAAAAAAACGATGGCAAGTTCTTTCACCCCCTTTAATTTCTTTTTAATTGCAGTGCATGCAGCTTTTGTTTATACCTGTGGCAGTGCTATTTTATATTAAAACTAGATATGAAAATAAAAATGAAATGTTTGATTTGGTTATTACTGGGTTAAAACTGCAGCTATATTAAAGTTGAAGATGAACACAATGTGTTTCACTATGCGTTAAACGTAAATTAAAAGTATGAATTTTAAAGTATGAATTTAGCACTTTAAAAGGATAAAAGAACAAATATGAACATAAAACAAGGTATGTTAAATATATAATACGATTTAAAACTAGAACACTGTCTATACTTTAACGTAGATGTTTACTTATAACGTTATTGTTGAACGGGAGCGTTTCTAAGATTTAAGTGCATTAATTAAAGCCATGTGTCTCCTTAAATACCATTTTATAGCAAGATCCATTGCCTCACATTATAGAATATTGCGAATTTGTTAATCAAAAACAACGAAACGTCATACATTCTCCTGTGAAAGAAAACATGGCACTTGAATTAAGTGAATTAATGTTTTCAAACATAAACTTGAAGAATTAAACATTTATAAACTTAGTTCTCAACCTGTAATCAATGCAGTTTAAGTAAATCTGGGTTTGCCAAACATTTGCCTTTCATTTGTATTTCCTACCTTGGAGTGCTGTCAATGCGCATGCGTAAATCCTAACATCGCGCGTGAAATAACGTCAACAGAGGTTTATATTGTATTGAATGCGAACATTTGGGGGACACGGAACACATATATGTTTATTCATCATGCTGGGAAAGTGTCATATACAGAAGAATTTTTTTTTTTTTTAATAAGAAAAGTTATTTGCTTTTTTCTAAATATGATGGTGCAGCCACTAAACTTGTTGAGCTGACATTCAAAATGGCCGACATATTTAAAATTAAATGGTATTTTATGAATTTATGACACACTGACTTGGAATTTTAAGAGAAAAAGACAATTTTCTTTTTACATTTCATGACACCTATGGGACAATGTGCTGAAACTGTGCAGGCAACCTCAAATCTCATTTATTTACCAAGTTTGGTCTTGATATATTAAAGTGTGAATCTCTTTTTTGCATCACCTTGTCTTCCACAGCTTTTAGTCAACATGGTCTGGAACAAATTATTATTAAGAATATTGCTTCTAGACCACACAGTTGAAAGGTTATTAGCATACATACTATAGAGTTTGTGTTAGAAAGTCCAGTTTACCCCAAAGAGCCAACTGTATCAGCGTGCCAACTTTAATGCTAGTTGGCTGCCAGACTTCAATGTTGGAAGAAGAAATGGAAAAATAAACAATAGGTGTCAGCACAGCTTCGCTGATTCACCACAGTGGATTATGACAAATGCTTTCTGCAAAGATTGTGGAGTATAAATTTCATAATAAATAAAATGACATTACTTTCAGGACATTTTGATTCAATTATCATAAATTGCACTGAATTCTGACCTACAACTGTAAGTAGCATACGCTGAAACCTGTTTAGTGTAAAAACGATTATATTTCCCCTCTTGGACTTTCTCAAACACCCCAACATCTCCAGTTCTGCATAACTTTGGTTAATAACAGCCAGTTAATAAAGAAATACTGTTTAATAATGCCTACATATTAAACAGTTCACATATAAAATCTTTAACAATTCCAGCTCAAAATGTTCAATAATCACAATAAATCACCAGAATAAATAGAAAATGTAAACACATAAGGCAGTTTCTGGTCATTTAACAGATTTGGTTCTTCCGACACATAACTGGGCACAGATCTGCAGGTTTTAACACCTGAATACATTAAAAACACTTAAATCATCTCAAATAAACAAACATAAAGACGTTAAAACTGTAAAATTATTCACGCTGCAGGTGCTTTCTCAGGAGTTGCTTTGTCGAACTCGTGAGCAATTTTGAGCGCAGTCGTATTGAGTCCCACAGACTGCATATTTGTGATAATGCTCACCACCACGCCATGAGGAGGATGAAGAGGACGAAGTTCTTCCTCCCTGGGAAGCACCAGCAAGACGCTACTAGCCCCCACTGCACCCCCTGTGTGAGACACGTAATGTCTGCGTTGGCGACACTGTCCAAAGTTTTGCTGTTTCTCCACTACCACCCAGCCCTGAGCGTATCGCCCATCTCTGTCCCACGCAGCCTCAGTTCGGTCCACTGGAGACCACATGGCTTTAGCTGAGAGATGTTTGAGAAAGCCAGGAAGCTGCCCAGGGGTGTTTTCCACCTGATAGCTATAGAGGAGAGCGTTGCCGAAAATTAGGAGGTCGCCCACTGTGGAGAGAAATCCTCCTCCGGCCCATTTGTAAGAGTTGTCCACATAGGGGCAGTTCACCACACGCCCTTTTTTGCTGAAGTGGTAGAATCTGGAGGTAAATGGGAGGCATCAAAGAAATCATGCTATTATTATAAAATTAGGCATAAACTGTTGTTTAAAAGGAAACATTTGTTAGAAATACATGGGACAGAATTCAAGACTCTCAGAAATGCAGACACAGTGACAGTTTAAAAATATAATCTGAATATAATTTAACTAAAACAATGAAATTTAATTGATTCTGAATACTTCTCAGTCAAGTAAGTCATAATAATTTGGAGTTTTGGAATTGTATTCGGTAATGTGCATCACCTGGAGCGATTGTATATGATTGGCTCGTTCTCATCTGGGACGGTGTTCATCATCCCCAGCTCTCGAAACATCGCCATCATGTGAACAAGGAAACCCTGATTGGCTGCTCGCTCCACCACGGCACTCAGTAGAGTGAAAGCATGAGTGGAGTAGAGGAACACAGAACCTAGAGCAGAAATGGGACGCTTCGATTAAAAACATCGTAATCTAAAATCTCTTTTTTAGATCTGAGTTATTGTTAAAACTGTTCATACAGATATTTTATGTTCAGATTTGGTGTAAACAAATTCAGAATTTTCACATGTACAACTAGCAGCTAACATTAGCATCCTTAACAGCGTACCGGGTTTAAAAATGAGCGGGTCGTCTTTGAACAAATCCAGAGCCTGGATGACGCTCTCGAAGTTATCTTTGATGTAATACTCCTCCTGCTCAAACTCTTTCTTTCTCTGACCTCCTTTGACCTCTTTGCCTGAGGAGTGAGCTTCCTTCTCTGCTTTGTTTTCCCTCTGCTCTTCCCTCGCCGAGGTCTTCAGAAGGCACTTGGCCTTTTCCTTCACATGCCTCACTTTCTTAGCGTCCTTTTCATAGTGGCGGATGCCGCTCAAGTGGGACAGGAGCATCCGTGGAGTTATGATGACCTGGGGTGGCGACATAGAAAAGATAAACAATTTCACATTTTGCAACACCTTGATCTTAACCACAAATACTTTTAATGCAAGAAGATATTTAAAACAATAACAATAAGAGAGAGAAACAAAACAACGTTTAAGAGAAGTACAAATCTGTAATAGCTCCCAAGTGCATTCACAAGTAGCTCCTGGAAACGCGTGCAAGGAACATTAAAAAACTGTAGAAGTAGAGGAGAGACTCTCCAGTGCCTCCAATAAGTTTATGCTAATAACCTTTAAACTGTAAAAAAAAAACCCCGAAAGAGTTCCAACTTTAAGATTTGAGCTAATCGATTGATTAACCTGTAACCGAAAAAAGTACCCCACAACTTGTTCACATAAAAAACAAACTTAGTGTATGTTGTATTTTCCATGATCTAAGGTTGCCTTTAGAGTTTCAGTGGCCCCACAATATCAAAGTTTTTAGCAAAACTTCACGAAAACATTTGGAGCATCAAGATTCAGTCAGATTTTACCATGTTACCTCTTTTAACAAATGCATCGCTTTTCCCCAAACATAATTATATCTTTATAAAAGATAAATGCTACGACATCATGAAAGAACTCAAAAAGTTGACTCTGTGGTAAAAAATACAATTATTTTTATTCAAAAGTGGTACTTCCACAAGATCTCTGGCAGGGGTCTCAAACTCGGTTCCTGGAGGGCCGCAGCCCTGCAGAGTTTACTTCCAGCCCCGCTCAGAGAGATCCACACCTGAAGCTAACAAACAGCCTCAAGGAACATGGAGCTGCGTCAGGTGCGTTTAGCTGAGGTTGGAGCTAAATTGTGCAGGGCTATGGAGACCCCTGATCTTGGACCACCTCTCTCAGCCCCTCAGACCAGTCCCTCCCAGGTCCCAACTCTAACTGGGAATTGATTGTTGAGAAGGCCTCTAAAATGGCTCTGGAGTAGCAATAATGCTAATGACTTTTGCTAGCTTTGACCTATAGTAAAAAAATCTGGTCTAGTCTTTAACCATGGAGGATAAAGGAACAAGTGGAGGACAGAAGAGCCTCTTAAGAGGTCTGTGACAGACCAGTGTCCAAATAAATTACCAACGAATTCATTATAAATGTCAGAGTTATTTTGTCATTTTTTTCCTCTCATAAGGTTAGGTTTGTAACGGGAGAACGTAGATACCAACTGGACCATAATCACAAGAATTTGTTTCTGCCAGTTCGATCAACATTTAGATTTTCATTGAATGCCAAGAGCATAACAAACAAAAGGTCAATATCTATTAAAAATTAAATTAGTCCTAAATAATCTAGCTAAGTTACATTATAATTACCCATTTGTAGCCACCGCCAGTCATGTTTTTCTTTCTAAAAGCTTGGTTCTGAACACTACTGACAAAAATAAATAAAAATAAAATACGTTTTGTTTAAGCAGTTCATCTACTTTCGTTTTGACAAATAAGGTTGTGCTTACATTCTCTCCTTCAAACTGTTTCTCTGGGAACTCTGGGACATATTTCTGGACTGGAGCATCCAGGTCAATCTTCCCATCCTCCCAGAGTCTGGCCACAGCAGCGGCAGTCAGGGATTTACTGATGCTGGCGATGCGCATCACTGTGTTGGGATCACAGGGAACTCTGTTCTCTAGGTCTGCATAGCCAAGGCCTGAAACATGAAGAACCAAAAAAAAACGTTGAATCATCCCGGAAGAATCTCACAAACGTTTGTCTACTTCTCGTCAAGCTGCTTGGAGATGGTCCTGCAGCCCACTCCTGCCTTTCTTAGCTCTACAATCTCAGTTTTGGACAGTCGTGAAGTTGGAATCTGACAGGTGTCTTTTCAGGATGACACAAGCTCATAGTTACCCAGAGAAAAGAGAATCCTGGAGCCAGGATTTTTGTTGATTTTTCATGGGGCGAAATACTTAATTCAAGACCAAATCAGGCTGACGGTCTTACCTTCACTCCAAACCTTCTGTCCATCCACCGAAACTCCGATAACCATCCCTGGAGCCCCAACTTCATCCTGAAAGATATGAGACACAAATGGTGTTTACAGCCTTTAGTCGTTTGCTGTAGTTCTCTACAACATTTCCTGAAGAACAGTAGTCCATTCTTCCTGCGAAGATCTTTCTCCTTTGGATGTGTTGGTCTTCTGGCACAAACTCTGCACACTAGTGTGAGCCAAAGATTTTCTTTTGGATTTAAGTCCTGACCATTGATGTTTACTCACTTTTGCTCTCTATGCCTTTTTCTCAGGTTGTCTTTAGTTAACTTTACTTAGGCTTGGAGGTGTCTCTTCTGCAGAAGTGGAATCTCAACCTTGCAGTGCATTCCTGTGCAAAGCTCTGGTCTTCATTGAGGAACCAATTCCAGACGTGACTAAATCATTCTTTAATGCAGTTGTTCTTGGGTCTTTAGAAACCTACCTTCTACTTCCTACCTATGCTCCAGCTTATTCTCCACTCTGTTGGGCGCTATAGACTTCTTGGTTTAAAGTTCTTGTCCTTAGAAACTGATAAACATATATACCCTTCTCAATCGTCATGACTAGTTGTTTTACTAGATAAAAGTCCAGTGCAATTCAAATGCTTAACAAAAGAAATTAGCTTAGTCACAAATTGTGTTATGTAAGAAAGTTGGACAACAGCGATTTGTTCTAAAGCCCATCAAAGTTAGAATTTCTTAAGGGGGTCAATACTATCGCCCTTTGCAGTCTTTATTTTTTTGATATTATTATTATTGTTGTTGTTATTCCCCTGACCTTAAACTAAATGTTTTAAATGTTGATAGTGGTAAAGCAACAACCCAGACACACAGAATCAGGAAAGTGATGATACCTGTACCTTTATCCTCTTCAGCAGATCTCGGCTGGTCTCTATAGCAGATGTATATTTTGAGATTTGAGATGTTTGGACTCTGTCTGTCTTCTCTACTTTACATTCACACAGTTCATAAGCAGACCAGTGATTTTTCAGGCCCAAAGAAAGCAGAAACCCTGTCCCGACACCAAGTATCAATAAAACCGAGCGTGTTTTTCTGTCCGCTGCGGTGTCCGACCATCGGCGGGTCCAGAGGTGTCTCCGGAGCAGCTGATTTCTTAATGTAAACACAGAGAGCGAACACACCGGTTTCTCAACTCTGGCCCGACAAGTGGCACAAAAGAACCGTCTCGATAAACACAGAAGGTTTGACATTACTATATATATTATACTAATACGTCAGTGCAAAGTAATTGAGTTTAAAGAGCTGTGCAAAGTAGATACTCTTTTTGTCTCAATCAGATACAGCTGACCGTTGTTACATAACAAAAGTCCCCGTTAAAACTCTCTTTTACATAAATACTAATGTAATATTATTGTATAAAGAAATACTTATTTAAATATTTAATGCATACCATTGTGCTGTGCACATTAATCTTGCGTTTAAATAAAAACACAAACGGTAAACGTATATAAAGAGTCTTGTAATATGTAAACCAACATAACGATACCTGATTGGCTCGGTAATCGGTCTCGTCCATGAGCTGGCCAATCAAAATATTTTATATCTGGTAGTCTTCGTACGCTCAGCTGAAAACAAACTTACTGCCGAGATTAGATAGATTACTTTTTAAATAATTTTGTTTAAAATCGTCTCTCATCACACCTAAATAGCAAACAACAAAATAATTAAAATGTAATAATAAAAACAGATGAATTGTCACATCGGTCAACTGAACTCTGCTGTACAATCACATCATTTTTTGATCACGGACGACTCAAACACAATAGAAAGATAAAACACAAATAATTAAAGTAGTTTTAGTATTTTCAAACAATTCAGATAATAATTTTTTTTACATTAAATAACGCATTTGTAATTTATCTGAGCTCCAGTTGCTTGGGTTTCCTTCTAGCATCCAAAAAGACCTGCGTTAGTTGGATGAGTAGTCAGATATATATAAATTGCCAAATTTGCTGTTCATTTTAAACATACATTGAGAGCAATAAAATACACGCATGTCCAGAATCAGTCCTGGAGGGCCGCAGCCATGCACAGGCCATGAACTAAACTTTTTATTGAATAAAGCCTAAAAATTTAATGCAACACATACCCTTAAATAAGCATGACTCTAGACCTCTCGAGGGTCATAAAAGATATTTTGAGATTGCTTTTCTTGGCCTTTGTGTCATTATCATGCAGGTGAATCTCAACCAGCCAACTCTGGCTGAAGGTCCGTGCTCTCCTTCACATCCATCCTCCCTAATTTCTTCCCTAAGAATGAAATGGCCATAAACGACAACAAGAAACACAGCTTAGGCTTCCAAAAATTTCAAACACAGTGGCTTTATTTATATTTATTTCAGCTTTATACAATAATTCTAATGGCAAACTCTCAATACACCAATGTTTAAAATGGCTAAAATCAAAGAGGCATGAGTCAAATGTCTATTTTTGTGGTTTCAGCATGGTTTGTTGGCTTTAAAACAGAAGCAGTTGTGCTAAACGATGGTATCAGACATCCAGGAGCAAAACAAAAATAAATAAAAGTACACCAGACTCTTTAGGGCTAAATGTTGGCACGTATGAAAACAAAAGAAGTGATTTACTCAAAACGCTCTATGCTACACACTGGTAGACTTCTGCCTTCACAGTAGCACCGGTGTTTTTAGGACAACCTCATCCTAAGAACACTATATTTTAAAATAAGCATTTAAAGAGATTATTCACTTAAAAAAAAACATTTAATCATAATTTGCTCTTCATCAAGTGATGCAAAAGAATATTGCCAAATAAGATTAAAAATGGCGTGAATTTTAAGTGAATCATCGCTTTAACGTGGCATCAGCCTCATCCACGCAAACCGTTGTGTGCATATGTTGAAATAAGTGCAATGGCTGCTAAGTTTGTGCACAACCAGAACAAAAACATGTACCATAACATTACAAAAACAATAATCACAATTTTAAAAAAAAACTAAGAAACTAAAGCTTCTGTAACACATGGCACATGCTGTCCAATCTGATTGCTGCTGGGGCAAAAGGTTACAAATGCAGACATCATCATCAGCGGAGAAGCTTCACATGTTATTGAGCTCCAACAAAGTCTGCTCCAGCATCTGGTTCATATCGATGTTTTCTTCTTTAGCGTGTGAGAGTTTCTCTGTCAGGACATCAAGTGAGAAACTTGTTAATATCAAAACAAAGCATGATGGGAAATGCATGCATTGGGACCCTGTGCATGAGCGTACATAACTACGGAAATATCAGGGTTTTTAGGGCAAGGACCAGGTTTCTGAAGGTGGCGCCAAGTGAAATATTAGGGACTTTAGGCTGCAATGGCTGTCGGCTACGCGTACATAGACATACATTGGTATAAAAACTGGGGCCTGACGTAAATTCTCATTATTTTCCCTCATCAAAGCCATTGATCGTCTCCTATATGACATTTTTCCTTATTTAGACAAACAAGGAGATTGTTTAAACAAAGGAATTATTTTAACAAAATTAGGTATGTGCATAAATTTTGCCCCTTTAGCACTAAATGTTAGAACTCATAATCCAATCATGAGAAAGCATTTAAAGGAGGCTAATTGTAAGTTGTTTCTACTCTTTGCATCATCTCTAAAGAGTGGCAACATTGGAGCCTCAAAACAATGATATGTTTAGGGGAAGAATACAGAAAGCTCTCAGTTTGATCTGTGAGGAATTGGAAGACCTGAAGCACAGTTCTAGTTAAGGCCTGAAGTGGCAGATCAAGAAACATCTAACATAAGCAGATGCACAGGATGGTGAGAACTGTCACAGACAACCCACAGACCAGCTCCAAAGACCTACAACATCATCTTGGTGATGGCACCATGGTGTCATTTGAGGTCTGCTGAAGCACATTTGGACAAAACCAGCTTCATTTTGGAATAAGGTGCAGTGGACTGATGAAACTAAAAGAGATATTTGGGCAAAACAATTGACATTTAAATAATTCTTGCACATTTTCCACAAATCATTAACTTTCTCAGTTTTCTAATATCTCTGTGTTTGTCTCATATATGATATATTTAACTGACATCTTATTTAGACAAGCAATGATTTCTAAAGGAAAGTCATTAAAGTGTATACGGGTGCCAAAACTTTTGCTTTCCACTTTACAGGTAAATTAAGCAGTACAGTTTTATGTATACAATCAATATAACTATAGCTCTTTTTCTTCACAATCCTACATTTCTTACCAAGATATAACAGCAGAGGGCAGCAGCGGTACAACAAAGTATTGCCACACTCTAGATGTTCCAAATTAAATTTTTTGTTCTAATGCAAGAAAAATTCAATATAATAGTTTCCAACGTTGTTCCAAAGGGAGCACCGTAGCCGTCCTACCACACATCACTCATTAAAGTCCCTAAAATTAAACCAACTCAGTGGAGGAGGCGACAAAGTACGGTGGCCAGCAAGTGCCAAAAAATATCACAAGCCAGAAACACGACAAACCCAAAAAGGTATATTTACAGAATTAGTTATGTCGCAGTAGTTATAAGCAAAGTTGGGCACCAAATTAGTCTGTCGTAATGTTTATGGACTCATTTGTGTAATTGTATTTTTTTTATACAATCACACAAAGAAAATCATTTTTTTGGCCTTTTAAAGAGCCTCTACTGGGATTCTGAGTGGTTCATTATTTGGTTTGGGGATCGTCCAACAATTTAAGGCATGCACAAGATCAAAAGTAAATTTTCTTATATTTCTGTGTTTTGAACCCCTCCTTACATGCAGCTTTGTATTTATTAATAGAACACATCTATTTTGCTACAGAGAACACCTCAGCAACTGTTGTGATTGAGAGGAAGTAGTAAGGGAACTGGGAACTTGTTTAGAGCATTGTACGCATGTAAATGAGTCCATTTTTCCCGGTTTTAAGCTTAGGAAGTGGGAGGGGCAAAGTATGTTCCCATGTCACAAAGTACCAGCTAAAGGATTAGTCTTTATGACGACACTTTGCAGCGAATGGAGTTGTCCATTTATCTTCCACACAAAGAACATTTAAAACTCAACCTGGATTTAGAGCTGTATAAAAATCCATAATAGGGGCTCTATAAAACGATTGTATTTTTCATTGGGCGCCACCTAGAGTCAGCTTGTGTCATTAATCCATGAAAAAAAAAATAAAAAAATCACAACCCCTAGACGACCACTCAATTCATGCTCTTATATATATTTCTAGCATAAATAAAATCTCATGTGCATTTAGAATATATTTGTGTAATTAAATTACAGACACTTGCATAAAATAAAAAGTGCAAACCGACGTCTTTCTTACTCATCCATAAACACTGCCTTCAAGTCACTGGGAGACGTTTACTATGACACTCCTCATATTCCAGTGAAAGCCAAGGAGATTAGCAGTTTTCAAACCGAAACTGTGTGAAGGTGATTGAAGGGTGCATGAAAACGCATTGTTTTTTTTTGGCTGTTGCTCACCGATGCGAACCGAGACAAACAGCTACAACAAGAAATGTAAATGTAGTTCAATGCATGTCGTGGATTGGCCAAAAATGGGCTGCAGAAAAGTTGGCTGCAGACTGTGCCCACCTAGACCCCAATCCCACATGAAATAGATCACCTATTACCACCTCCACATGTTTCCAAGACAATGTTGCCCCAGGTATTATGGCGGACATGGTGACGTATACATACAGTGGAGGTTCAGTCTAGCTTTTACATCCTTCACATATGGCTCGTTTTCCGTTTTGAGGTTGCTTTTAAATATTTGTTTTCAATTTGTACATTACACGAGTTAAAAAGTCTCCAAATTTTGACTTGAAGGCAGCGGTTCTAGAACATAGTTGGCATTGGGTCAAAAGATCACACGAGTTAGTCTTCGTTCAAAGCCACACGAAGCTCGTTGGAGAGCAGACGGTTTTTCTCCCGAGTCTGGAAGAGGTGATCTACAGCGGCATCAGCGCAGCGGGTTAAACACACAGAGAAAGAGAGAGAGAGAAAGAAAGAACAGGGAGGAGAAGAGTGAGATGAGGAAACAGAGTTAGTTCACAGCAGTTCACTCAGACTCGAACCGACCTGATGAAGCTGTTTGAGAGGAGAACTGAAGAGACTGAAAGAAGGTTTCCAGGAGAAACAATGGACTCGAGATGAAGAACATCCTCAGAATGCCCCGAAAATAAAGAGGTTTGCTAAACACCCCAGTGCTCTGAACCCTTCCCTACCTCCACAGCAGACCACAAGAGAACAGTTGTGAAATCCTATAGCTAAATTAAAAAAAACATTTTGCAGAAATTATGATTGTCTTTAAAGAAACAAGAATTCCCAGCATTAGGCTGTGCTTCGTTACTCCCTGAGCTTAGCAAACCTGCTTCATTGAGGATCCACATGCTTAACTCTTCAAAGTTCTGTAATGGATCACTTTTATTATTTTTAGTAACAAATCAGTGGTTTTTTTTCCTTCTGTAAATTATATATATATATATATATATATGCATTTGAAAAATAAATTGAAAACTTTTTCTTCAGTCTTGTGCTTTTACTTCTACACACACACTATTTTTATATGCAAATTCTTATAATTTTAAAATACCATTTTCGTTCGTTCCTTTTTTTCTTTAAAAAGACAGCGGTTTCCCTTTTTAGTTTTTAAATGTATTATTTTGTTTAGATGTTTGACATTTTTTATAATTACGATTTTTCTATAGTTTTTATTAATTGCAATCATTAGACTTTTTAAGTGACTAACATTCCCTTTATAGCTTTTCTTAATTTTAAATGTCTTTCTTTTGTCTATTCTTTCCATTTTTTCCTTTTGTCTTTCAAATGTTGTTTTCCTTTTCAAACCAATATTTCTTTTTGACCTTTTTATTAATTATTTAATTTCTTTATTGATCTGTCCTTAAAAGATATTCATTATACATTGAAAAAAACAAAAAAACTTTTTCTCTTCATATTTTTGTTTATTTATTGTTTTGAACCACAAAGTTGAGTTTATAAAAAAAAAATAACCTCAAGATAGAGCTAAAAACTCTTTTCCACACTCTGTAACCAAATGATGAGAGGGAGCATTTCTCTGGAGCGGTTCTGATGAGTCTCAATTACTTCTATCGTTTCTCTGAACTCTATTGAGTCGCTGATCAGAAACCATCGCACAGCTCCGGCAGAAAACAAAAGTTTAAGTTCTGCTGGATCACCTTCTAAAAACCACAGACTGATGCTGCAGCTCCTGCATCTCTGTCGATGACCGATAGTCAAATAGTTATGAACTGAAGGGCCACCATGAACCTCCTCGATTAGAAAGCCTCAAGAATTTGAATAGCAGGAGAGAAGGAATTTGCTTAACATGGAAATAAGTGAAGAGCGAGGCGAGGAGCTGTGGAAGCATGAAGAGATACCAACTCTGTCTAACCCTTGAAGAGTGAGAGCTCAAACCACCAGCAAAACGTTTTCCACCAGTGCTTCTGACTTTATTAGAACCACAGAATAAAAGGAAAAAGAGACACAGACAGACAGATTTACATCGAGTCGTTTAACACAAAGCGAAGAGAATGAACAACAAATGGTTCTGTACAGGAGGAGACGAAGAGGAGGAAGATGGAGGGATGGAAGGAAAGGGGAAGCTGGGGAGTGCAGGGTGCCGTTCAGCCAGCAGGCCGCCTCTTTGGAGAGACAGTTATCTGTGCAGGAAAAAGTAAAGAGAGGTGATCTAAAGGGAAATCGAGCAGACGGAAGCCATAAACAAGGCATAAAAGGGAAATAAGTATTTGACTGAAGCGTATATTTTTTCTAAAGCAAGGTGGACACTCATGCAAAACAAAATTACAAAGGGGAGCTATGTTCACTGCCATTTCGACTGAAGATTAAACGCTATTTAAAGGGGTGTAACACAGTGGTATGAATCTCAATATCTATTGGAATAGAAAAAAAATGTTTAGAATCCTATTTTTGATTGATATTTGAAACGGAACAGGAAGTAGATCACAACTGGGAGTTGACGAGCCCCTATAAAAGAACTTTGGCCGCATTCTACACTTTTGTTCTCCCTCCCTTTGGAGTCGGCATGTTTGTTCAAACAAAGCCACATTTCATAACCTATACCAATCAGCCTCTAGGGGGCAGCAATAAAGTGGTTAAACTCATAGAATGACACGTTACAGAGGAAGAAGTCTCTTGTAAGAGCTCTTTTTACACTCATTTACAATATTCCTTGTGTTCGATATCACCCAGCAGCTCAACGATTTTGTATCGCAATATATTGTGCCACAATATTTCCGATATTTAACATGTAAATAGTTTCTACAGTTGGTAATAAACGATTGTGTACAGCTTGTGTATCATTTGTTTAAACGGTCACTGGAAAATAAAATGTAATAATATTGATAATTAAAAAAAGCTACCAACGTCAGTGTTTACTTTATCCTCTATCCACTAGGGGGCGGTGTTAACCTTGAGAGACAGCTTTCATTCGCTGAGTGAAAGAAATACATAATGTTTAAATCTACCGCCGTTTCTCATGCTTGTGCTCATGATGCTAAGGATAATTGCTAATACCTCAACTCCACTGTATCGCGACGTAAAGACTGTGTGCACCTGATGTCACAGAAGCCAGAGTGAGCGCCAAATCACTTTCATGAGCTACCGTGTGAGTAAATGCTAAAAATGGGCAAAAGTTTTTGTTGGACTGACTGCTCGAGCCAAGAGTTCAGGAACTTTTTGCTGCCTACCAAAATCCAGACAAAGGAGAAGCAAATGGATTGCAGCAACTCAAAGAAATAACAGGAACTCTGAAGCTAAAACTTTCATTTTTGATCACAATTTTGAGATTTTTGACTAAATCACTAATTGTAAATGACAGAACATATATAAACTACACTTTTAACTTTTTGTTATATGTTTTGCAAGAAATAATGCCTTTCTACTACTGCTGAAATGTAAAGAAAAGTCTGAAAAGCTAGCATTATAGCAATTCTTAATGTTTTTAAACAGTTCACAGATGTGTCTAAAAGGGACTTTTCACTTTTTTTCCCCAGAAACATTTTTATCATCCTTTATTTTGCTATTTTAGATCAAAAAAGTATGTTTAATGGCTTTTATTAACTAAAAAACTATTTTACTCTGTGTTTTGTTCAATCGCTGTTGTGTGACTGACTGCTTGAAATGATTTTCACAGTGTAGCAATCCCAGTCTTAAAAGACTGCTTATTTCATAAAAGAAAAATAAAAAAATAAATAAAAAAATACAATGTGAGTGGATTTTTCTGATGGAAATGACAGATCTCTACATTCATTAGCAATTTTTCCCCATGTACAGAGTTTCAAATTCTGTATTCTAGTTCTTTATTTAAATGATTAGGAAAATGTAATCTCATACTGGGGAACAAAAAAGCAATCTATTTGTGCGATATTTTACCAGATACTTTTTTTGACCAAATTGTGTTTAAATCTGTTCTATTTTTGATATGTAACAATATAAAAATGCTATAACATGTATCGTAGAGTTTCCACTTCTGAATCTTCCTTGTCTTTGTTTTAATTTAATATTTATTTGAAAGTGATGATCATTTAATTTAATTTTATTAAGAAACGAGACGAATACTACAAATGTATAAAAGTAGCTCTCCATCCCTCTTTTGTTACATACTCTAAACTGGTAAAATGCCAAGGGTCTGGCATTGCTTGGCAACGATGGGCGTGGTTTAGGAGAGGGAACAGTACTTTTACTGGCTCTGAATCTGTGTTGAGTTGAAATAAAGTTGAAGAAGACACGCCCGTATTGCGTAATCATACACCGAGTACACAACGGTACTTTAAAACTATTTTACCACTATTTATGTCTGAATTTCAGTTTCTTATTTTTGTTAATTATCGTATCGTTACACCCCTACTATTTACAAAGGATGAGAAGAGAGAAAAAGAGGAGGGAACAGAAGCCGCAGATGAATTACATTGAAGTCATGTCGTTGAGGGCGTGGTCCAGCTCCTCACTGATGGCTTTGTACTTGAGTTTCTGGGAATATAACTCATCTGCGAGGATCGGATGGAGGAGGAACGGGTGAAGGAGAAACAAAAAAACAAAACAGGAGATGGATCGAAGCATCCAGTCCGGTGGAAAGACAGGCCCGGTGAATGAGAGACAGACAGAGAAAACAGAAAACACAGTTACAGAGAAATGAACGGAAGGAGTCGACGCTGAATGATATCATCCATCAGTCATTTGGCTAAATGAACAGAAATAAGTTATGGAAATGCTCCAGAGCTTGTAAAAGAGAAGAACACAATTTACTGGGAACCCATAGAAGCCGAATCAAACCCAACGCTGCGTGTAATTGAGCCTCGGAGTCATCGGACCACACAATGTGCTGTCTGTGTGCGTATCGGACACGGGTGCTCCTCATCACTGATGATGAAGGAATCTAGGAGAGTTATGAAAGCCTGCAGAAATCGCATACCTTCAAGATCATCGATGGTCTTCTCGAGCTTGGCAACGGACCTCTCTGCAAACTCAGCACGTGTCTCGGCCTGCAGAGATTTAAAACATATGTATTAAATGTTCGATTAAACCTAAACACTGGCCTTTCTAGAGCAGCTATTGGCGTGTCTTTTTTTCTAAATCGACAACCGTAATTGATTGTAGCTCCATTTTGTGAAGCTCTGCATTACATCTGCGTCCGTTAGCTGGCGTAGATACAAGAGCTTGGAGATGGAAGAACGGTTCAATATGCTTTTTAAAGCTGCTCTTTTACAGAAAAATAAAACTAGATTAAAACAAAGGGGGAAAGACCTACTTTGGTTCATCTTTTTGAACCCATTAAGATATCGTGATGTTTGTGAGAGCTGCAACTTCGTAGAGACACTTTTAACAAACCCAATGTTTTTCATTTCTGCATGGAATAATGCTGTGTAGTACATTGACGACCAGTAGAGGGCGCTATGGTGATTGAGGTTTACCTGGTTAATACATGTACAGAAGAAGCGTTACAGAAGAGACTCTATATGTGACGTGTTGTTCCCAGAAAAAAAGTACCGTTAACTTACGCAAAGTGTCAAAAGTGAACTATATTTAAAAGGTACGACAAGGCGTCGACAACAGGGCGCTTGGACCCAGTGAGCCCGAAGCATGTGGGTGGATGTACATGTACCAACAGAATCCCACATCTCTGGTCCGGAAAAACACATGCCACTGGACAAAAGGGGTGAAGACACCCCGGAGTACCCCTGCGCACTTCCCAGAGCCAGGCTCGCCTATCCGGCTCACCAACACCCCAATTATTTATGGGACCATTATTTAAAAAAAAAAAAAAAAGATAAGCCCTGTGCGGCCTTGAACAATGCAAGTGTGTGAGTCTCTCTCGCCACCCGCTACAACGTAAACTCTTAGTTGAAGTTAAAAAAACAAAAAAGCACTATATTGTGACGTAGATAGTAATCAGGAAATGCTCATATGTACATCTCTTGAGGTGTGGGGACATTTACAAATCCCTTTTATTTCTCTTAAAAGTTCCAATTGAGTTTGTTCCAGCTGCCGGACGTTCTAAATGCTCTGATAAAACAAAGTCGTCCGTACCTCCTTCAGTTTGTCTGTGAGCACCTTGATCTCCTCCTCATACTTGTCTTCTTTCTGGGAGTACTGCAAAGATCACAAGAAAGAAGGCTGAGACAGATTTTCCCCATCAGCACAAACCCATTGGTAGATCTGAGATAACGCCAGTATTTTTGGAACAACTTTGGGCACTTTTCAAAAGTTGCAAAATATGTATGTAAAATAATAATATTAATAATAATAAGAAGAATTATTGTTTTTATTTAAATTTTAGAAAGCTATCTTAGGCAGGTAGTTGCTTTAAAATAAAAAAATAGTAAAGTTATATTTCTATTTTGTAAAAAGTGTATTCTATACATTACTTTTTTAAAGTAGGTTGAGTCAAAATTTTACAAATGTAACAAAAATTTAAGACAAAAAAAAAACCTTTGGGCTCTTTTTTTAATGGAAAATTAAAATTGAACCATTATTGAACCTACTATTTACAAATGCTAAAAAACAAAACATTGAAGGAAAATAGGTGTTAAAACATCACACTTGTTTTTTTATTTCAGAAAGTTGCTTTAAATGTGATGTCTTCTCACCTTTTTAGTAAAAAATTTCCAGGTTTTGGAAAAAAAAGAAAGATGCCCAGCATGGGGGCAAATACATTTTTTTTTTAAACATTAAAATGTCAAAAACTTAGTTATGCGAAACATTTTTTTTTTGCAAGGGCTTGCTTTAAATTGAAGTTTTCAGAACTTTTTAAAAAGCACAAATTCTAGTTTTCACAAATAAATGTGCCTAAAGTTGTGTCATCCGAAAAAAATTCAATTCAGTTTTTGCCAAAGCGCGTTCTGAAAGTGAACAAATTACAAGTTAGTCGGCATAACTTTAGCCAACTTTTATATCGTCTCACTTTAAGTAAATTACAATGTTTTCAGAAAAACAAATTCAAACTAATAATTAAAAAATTTGTTGAAAATAGACGTGTAAAAGAAAAAGGTCTGTTAAAAACACAACAGACCTCTAAAGGAGTGGAGTTTAGCGTGATAAATACAGGTGGTACAGACCCCCTTAGAAATATTTCTAGAGACAAGAAACACAGTTTTGAGGAGCACGAGGAGGACAGCAGTACACTCCCACTGAGCAGCAGGAGCACTTTTACCTTCTCAGCCTGGGCCTCCAGAGACTTCAGGTTGTTGGTCACCGTTTTCAACTCTTCCTCAAGCTCTGAGCATTTGCTGGGGTTCGCAAACAAGAGAGGAGAAGAGGAAGAGGAGGAGGAGGAGTTTTGAGAACACAGAGGGACATCGGGGAACCAGAGAGGGACGTGAGACACAAATCCCAAATCAATCCAAACTTAAGTGGAGGACGAGAAACCAAAAAGCTCTCAACATGGCAGGAACGATCAAGATTTGACGAGTGTAATGTAAAATATTGTTTACTGCTCCACCAAAAATCAACATTCACTGACTCAAAACGCACATAATTGGTTACTTTTGATTAAAACAAGTAAACTTGGAATATAAAACAATTCCTGCCATGTTGAGGGTGTGAAATAAACATTTTATCAAAAGTGGACGCAGTGAGGCTGCACAGGAAGCAAAGCGGGAGGAAGAGTTTATTCAGCTTTTGCAGGCTGCACAGGTAGAGGGGATGCTAGCTTTGAAGGCATCTACAGATACACGGCCGTTACCTGTTCTTCTGAGGCCTTTAATGACTTAAAGGTCTGCTCCAGCACTCGAACCTCATCCTGTAACCTCTGAAAGCCTCTGTTAGTGAGTGAAGGAGCAGGCCGTTCCAAACGCCAGCCGCATGCAAGTTAACGGCGCATGCAAAACAAGTACAATATCAAAAAACAAAAATAAGATACGGAGCAGAGCTGTAGAGGAGGCAAACACACCGGGAGAAAACAACCTAAACTCAAAAATTTGAATAGTCTATGTTTCAGGCCATTTAGATTAACACGGTTTCTTATGAACTGGACGTGAAAATGTAAAAAGATGATTAAAAAAAAAAAAACTTTAATAGCAATTATTGTTGTTGCCCTTTGGATTGTCGGCAAACACAGATTTCAAAAACATTATCAAAGATGGAGATGCGCTCCGGAGTTCACACATAGAGCATCACCATTGTCACCATTCATCGCTACTGGGAAATCTTTCGCTCAGAGAGCATCTCCAGTGTGTTTGCCCCCAAACTGTGGCCTGTAAGATTGTGTGAGTGAGAGGTGAGTCAAACACATGCATCAGCATGACAACGATTAAATTAATGGTTATTTTGAAATTTGAGAAGACGTGCAGAGGCTGCAGGAGAGCCTTGTACCTCTCGTTCAGCTCGGCTCGCTCCTCTGTGCGCTCCAGCTCTCCTTCAACAATCACCAGTTTACGAGCCACCTGTAAAAGAGCAGCACCATAGATTTCACATTCATTTAAATGCCACTAGCTCAGCCCAGTTTTTCACTAATATCTCCAGAGATGCTCCGTTAGATTGGCTCTGGTTGGGCCACTTTGATTCCCAGACTGGGGACTTTGTGCCCCACAGTCATGAGTTTGCGACCCAGAAAGGAACTCTATGGCCCAGGATCTCAACTTTGCTGCCCGGCATCTCTACAGTCCAGCATGAGGAAGTGGAATCCCAGAAAGTCAACCTCATGATCCAGAATCAACATCACGGCCCAGCTCCATGGCATAGCGGCCCATCATCTCAAATTTAAGGCCTAACTTGAGGACTTAGCGTGACAGCATCTCGACTTGGCAGGCCAACATCTCAAATTCAAGGGCCAGTATGAGAACTTAAGAGTCCCAGTATTTTGACTTGGCAACCCAACATCTCAGATTTTAAGGCCCAGCGTGAGGACTTAGTGTCCCAGCATCTCAAGTTTAAGGCCCAGCATGAAGACTCAGTGGTCCAGCATGTCGACTTGGCGGCCCAGCATCTAAAATTTAAGGGCCAGCATCTCCGATTTAAGGCATCCCTAATTTTAGGCCTAGCATGAGCACTTAGCATCCCAGCATCTCAACATCTCAAAATTAAGCCCCAGCATGAAGACTCTGTGGCCCAGCAGCTCAAATATAAGGCCCAGCACCTCTGCTTTGCGGCCCGGCATATCTAATTTAAGGCCTAGCATGAGGATTTAGCAGCCCAGAATCACAACAGCCATTTTGAAACCCCATCATTGTGACTTTGCATCATAGAAATGTTTTTATCTGCAAGTGAGGGACCGAGAAGGGGACCCTTCAGATGTGTGCTATTCAGAGACCCTTAAACAAAGATGGCTGCTAGTCAGGAAGACATTTGTTTTGGTGTCAGTGTGTGGCATCAAGGGCAAGGAACCTACCTCCTCGTATTTGCGGTCAGCCTCTTCAGCGATGTGTTTGGCCTCCTTCAGCTGAATCTCCTGAATCTCCATCTTCTCCTCATCCTTCAGAGCTCGGTTCTCAATCACCTTCATGCCTCTACAAGACAGATTCAAGACCTCCTTGTTTAAATGGTGAAGTTTGGAAGCAATAAAACAATCAGGATCTCCAAAATCTTTCTAGTAAACACGTTAAAGGCATTTCTGTTTAAACAAACAGCCCTTCAGATATAGCAGGTCTCAGCACAAGCTGGTCCTGGACACAGTGGGCCTCTGTGTGGCCACATAAAAGACAGGAAAAGCAGCCGAGAGCTTCCACAAAGTGCTGTTTATTCAGAAAGAACAGCTCACATAAGATGTTTTAGCCAAAAACAGCACCTGATAACATTCTTTCTGGAGCAGGCTTGATATTAGTTTATCTTTTCCTTCTCAAATAAAAACCATTCGACATCAAAACTACCTTCAGAAAAATGCTTGAGGATGAAAACCTCATCTGCTGGCACCTCGATCCCTTCCCATATACATGCACGTCCACAGTGCCCCACACACACACAAAGGCTTTGTGCTGACCTCTCACTCTCATCAGCAGCCTTCTCAGCCTCCTCCAGCTTCTGCAGGGCTGTAGCCAAACGCTCCTGCGCCCGGTCCAGCTCCTCTTCCACCAGCTGGATACGTCGGTTCAGGGAGGCCACATCTCCCTCAGCCTGGACAAGAACACTCATCGTCAGAAACAAGACATACACACAAAAACCACTGATGGAGACTAAAAAGGCACAAGTGATTATTAGGAAGAGCATTCCACACGGATCGGGAAGTGCCATGAATGTGTGGTGGGAACTAAAAACTCTAAACGTAAATGTAATTATTGTTAGAAGACATCTGTACGGAGTAAACCTTTGATATGTATTTGAAGGTGCATCATGCTGTGGGTGATCACAACAGTAGCAAAGCTAATAAACGAGATGGAGCGCATTCACAGGATCATTACAGAAGCTCTGGGGACATTAGCAGGCTGTGCTGACACTGTCCCAGTGGAAAAAGACTAAAGAAAAATACAATCGTAACTAAAATAAAACTGGCGCTTTTTAAGACAAAAGGGGGTTTTAAGGCATGGTTAATAAGAGTACAATACAGAGTACCCTTTTAAAGTGTGGATGTCACACCTCTACCATCCATAGCAACAAAGAAGTCAATTAAAATATATTCGGAATAAAAAACTGAGGTTGATTTATCGCAGTTACCATTGGATAAAATTTAACGTTACTGACCATTCCCTAGAAACCACACTGTTTACCTTAGCAACCACTCATGAAAAGCCATATCTCGGCTTGAAAAAAAAAAAAAAACATTCCAATGTGGGGGTAGGTTTACATCATTTATAGTGACAAGAAGAACTTTATGTGGCAGCACTAAACTCCCCCTAGCAACCATTCTTAAAAAGATATATCTCAGCATCAAAAAAATCATAGCAATGTGGGGATGGGTTATAATATAACACTCATAGTAACAAGAGGAACTTTATAGAACACTAAGCTCTCCCTAGCAACCATTCACTAAAAGCCATATATCAGCTTAAAAAATAAATAAATAAATAAATAAATAAATAAATAAATCATATCAATGTGCGGGTAGGTTTATAGCACTGAACTCCATAGCAACCAAACCATTTACCTTAGCAACAATACATAAAAAACTAGATTTAAGCTTTAAAAAAATGGTAGTGATGTGGGGGTAGGTTGATAATACTAAACTCTCCCTAGCAACCAAACAGTTTGGCTTAACAACCATACAAGAAAAACAATATCTCAGATTTTTAAAAAATGGTAGCGATGTGGGGGTAGGTTTATATCACTCATAGTGATGAGAGGAACTTTATGCCAACAATAAACTCTCCCTAGCAACCAAACATGAAAAACTATATACATCAGCATCAAAAAAAACATAGCAATGTGGGGGTGGGTTATAACAATCATAGTGACGAGAAGAAGTTTATACAACACTAAACTCTCCCTAGCAACCAAACTGTTTAGCTTAGCAACCATTCATGTAAACCTATAGCTCGGCTTAAAAAAAAAAAAACGTTCCGATGTGGGGGTAGGTTTACGTCATTTATAGTGACAAGAAGAACTTTATGTGGCAGCACTAAACTCCCCCTAGCAACCATTCTTAAAAAGATATATCTCAGCATCAAAAAAATCATAGCGATGTGGGGGTGGGTTATAATATAACACTCATAGTAACAAGAGGAACTTTATAGAACACTAAGCTCTCCCTAGCAACCAAACGGTTTACCTTAGCAACCATTCATGAAAAGCCATATCTCGGCTTGAAAAAAAACGTTCCAATGTGGGGGTAGGTTTACATCATTTATAGTGACAAGAGGAACTTTATATGGCAGCACTAAACTCCTCCTAATGACCCAACTGATAGGCTAAAAAAATGGAGAATTTTCTATATGGCTTTTAAATAAAAAATGTAAAGACATCCAACCCTAGCAGCGTCTGACATTCTCCCGAACAAAATGATAAATCTACATGATTAAACTACCACAAGTAAACTCTGCTAAAACGTTCAGAACCAAACATTCCTCGTATGTGTTCGAGCACCATTAGCATGACTGGGTCTCACATCAGCGATAAGCAAAGGCTTCCACCTCAGAGGAACCACACGAGTCAAAGAGCATTCAGTCAGATGAGATATGAAAAACCAGAAAGCACCCCAGATAACATTCACAGCTACAAACAACAAGATGAACATTCACTACATCGTCTCTTCAAAAGGCCATTTCACATCAAGATTTCTTAGCTTGACTACAGCAAGTTTAGCGGAGCAACCTCACAAACTGGATTAGAAGAAGAGTCTCTGATTACCAACATCAACACGAGACGGGAAACCGCTCCGCACAGCGATGACATCAGCAATCTAAGAGTTTGGTGTTAAAACAAGCACTTTGAAGGTTTGAAGGTTTGCTGTGAATCGATTCCTTGGAACAGCTCAGTTCAGTGAGTCAACTCAGTTACAAGCGAGAAAAGAAATCGTCTGGAGCTTTTTGTTTTGCTTATATCTTAAGATGGACAACAGGCCCTCAATAATAAAGATGGATTTTTGTAACATTTGTTTGCTGCAGTTGGAGTAACTCAGGAAACTCTCCTGACCAAAATAGTGAACGGAGGGGAAAACAGATTCAGATCAGGCGCAGTGATGGAGTCATATGTCTTATAAACAGAAGGTTGTCGGTTCGATCCCCACCAGGTCCATTCTGCTGTTGTTGCCTTGGGCAAGCCACTACACCCACATTGCCTTGAATGGATGTGTGTGACTATTGGGGTGTGTTTGGTGGTGGGCAGGTGCTAAATGGCAGCCATGTACCAGGGCAGCTGAGGGCTACCAAGGTAGCTTATCATCACCAGTGTGTGAATGTGGAAAGAACAAATGATGTTCTGATAATTGTAAAGCGTCTTTGAGTGTCTAGACAGCACTATATAAATCGAAGGCATTTTTATCATCATAAAACACTACAGCGGTAAAGCTAGCAGTCACTAGTGAAGCACTTAGTTACTAGATACTTGTTACTATAGCCCTGCACCAGAACGCAATTCAAAGAAACTCTACTTCTGAAGAACAGACACCACCAGGCCAGAGTGAAGTTTGCAAAGGATAACCTGGAGATAACTGATGCACACTGGAAACATTAGAGCAATTCGTTCAGATTAGAGCGCTCTAGAGCTTTCTGGCCACAGCGATGTTCCAACTGTTAAACATGGTGGCGGGAGTGTAATTATGTGGGGGATGTTTCAATGCATTTGGTACTGGTAATCTTGTCAGGATAAAGGAAACATCGCAAGACAACCTTAGACCATCTGCAAAAAAAACGTGTTTTTTTTGGACAACCTTTGGACCTCCAGCGGGCAATGACCACTTCTGCCCACTTCTGGTGAAAAAAAAACACCTTCAAATGAGCAAAGAGCATCTACTTGAGCAGACTGCAAAAAGCACAAACTGGAATCTAATTTATAAAGTGAATTCAGCGTTTGGTCCAGAAGACCAACTAATCTGGAGAAGCTTGGGAGATCTGATGAGGAAGAATGAGCTAGTGTTTCTCATGAGACATGCTTGAGAACTATGTTTTCAAGCAAAGAGGGTTTACTATTGACTTTTAACTGATTTTAACCTAGGGAATACATTTTTGTCTATACAATAGTGTACACTGTCTTCCTGTTCAATGTCACTCGGAACATTTCACAGGGGTGGCTAATAAATTGAGAAATGGTGAGAAAATGACCTTAAACAACTATTAATTTATTTGAAACTCGCTTACACTACATTTTGTGATGAACTGACGTCATGGGAGTATATTCTGGGGTTTTAAAATGTTTTAGTTGGTTAAACAGTCAAAAAAGTGAGCTTCACATTGGTTTCGTTTAATCGATTCGGTTGAAAAGATTCGACTCAAAACAACTCGTTTGAGACTCGACCTGACATTATTCAGCAGCTTTTAAACCACCGCCAAACGAGCTACAAACACAAGTTCGCCTAGTTATTTTTTTTTTCATTGTTATTTTGAAACAAAAAGAGAAGTAACTAAACATGTGTTAACAAAGCCCGCGTGACATTCGTGTCGCGGTGTAACCGCTCGCAAAGGCGTCAGAGATTCCGCTAGGTTTAGGTTAATAACACTTGGCATCACTGCGCGCGCACATCCGCTATGCTCACACTCGGGTGCTCTAATCAACTCTTTCCCCTTCTGAACGCAAGTGGAGCTCGTTTCCTCCAAACTCAAGCACTTTGTCGTTTAATTAGCATGTTGCGATCCTTACGGTTCCTCTGGCTTTCCTCTCGAGCGCCAAATCGCTCTGCAGTTTGTCCGCTCTCTCTTCAGCACCGTCCGCCTGTTCTTGCAACAGTTTTATTTTCCTTTTGACCGCCTCCAACGATGTAGTCGCCATCCTGACACCAAGTCAGCTCCGGGAAGACTCAGACACGACCAATTTGTTCAGAAGACGCAAGCGTGAGTGGGTATCTGCGACCGAGGACGCGGTGCGACGCTTCTGATCACACCGGAAGTAACCATGTTTACATAGGCGAGCCACGGACGACGTCACTACCATAAACTAGTTCTTATCTCGTGCTCTGTTTTTGAGCGCTGGAAACTCTCGAACTGCAGAGCAGCTTTCATGTTTAGATGTGGTTATTTATTGTATATGTTAAGTTTTTTCAGATTCCATTACTGTTTGTGTTGCCTAAAGTAGTTGCTTTTATCACACTAACGCGTGTTAATCAGGGAGCTGATGGGGAACTGGTGCTGAGACTGAGCTGCTGGGAATATGAGGAAGGGCTTTCAGAGGGAAGTTATTTTGGGACTGTGGTGTATTAATTACTGTTCCAACAGCGCCCTCCGGAGGAGGAAAACTAAAACAAACCCTTTTAAAATTTTACTGTAGTTCCATACTTATGCACAAGTAGGAGCTAAAGCGACGACTTTAATACAACAGAACAAAAGTATTTGAATAAACATCTCAACAATAGGTTTCCATGATTATTATCTAACGATTGCTCGTATGTTTGCCACTAAAACACAAATAAAGTATTAGTATAGCGCTATGAATTAAACAAATACATTCCATTTGTGTTTAAACGTTAACACAAACCCTTAACTTAACATAAATCGGCAGTTTTTAAAGAATGTTCGTTTAAAATATCTATAAACATCGGAAACCTTTACCCTTTAGAATGAAGAGCTTGGGGCAACCAATTAAGAAGAGAAAAATGCACATTTGTCATATTTGTACCGTAAACGTGATGAAAATCGACCATAGATGCGCGTGCGCAGAAGGGCAAAGGTGTGTGCGCATGCGCAATGAGCATAAGGAATTACGAGTAGGATGAATTTTAGTAAAGAATTCAACTGGTTTTACAACACAATGTCACTAAAGCTGTTGTGTTTTAAATATGAAAATATAAACTATAAAATATAAAATATAAAAATAGTTAAATGCTACGGGTCTGATTGAATTCAATAGTCTAAGCTAAGCCAAGCCAAAAGGGCTATTGACAGTTTTGAAATTCGGCTGAATAGTTTCCAAAACAGTAAAACACCACTTACTGATGGAGAATGAGAAACTGATGAGGATGAGGAACAAATGAGTGTCGTTAACCTTTAAAAATATTCTTTGTAATCTGAAAACTATACAAAGAAAACATTTCCAGTTCTTCACTCTGTCTCAAGGGCAGAGCTGAACTGAGACGTGACCATATAAAGCTCTGGGCTAAATATACTCCGCCTGCTCGCTCTCTTCAGTCTTGGAATGCACACACTGTGATTAAAATCAAGAACCCCTTACTTATGTTCTCAGAGCGATAGACTCCTTCATGTTTGATCTGAGTTATGAGTGTTGTGCTTGTTTTACTGTGGCATTTGACATTAATCTCATAGTTTACGGCTCATCGGTGAGCCCTGGACCCTTTTGATCAGTGGTCTCAAACTCAATTCCTGTAGGGCCACAGCCTTGCAGAGATTACTTCCAGCCCAAGCAGAAAGAGAGATCCACACCTGAAGCTTACAAACAGCCCGAAGGACCTAAGGAGCTGTGTCAGGTGCATTAAGTTGAGGTTGGAGCTAAACTGTGCAGGGCTGTGGCCCTCCAGGAACTGAGTTTGAGACAGCTGCTTTAGATGTTCTGCTCTGAATGATACCTGAAAGCAGTTTCCATCAACCTTTCGATTATCTAAACAGAGGGTCCTCGCTGTAGCCATGCGACACGATTGATGTAGGGATCTTTACTTATTTGTGTAATGTTTCATGGTGACTGCAGTATTTAGTGGCACAATTGGTGTAATTTAAATTGTACATTTTGCTTTTTCGATGTTAAAAACAATCCCTAACTCCAAACCTAATCCCTTACCCTAAACCTAAACCCTAACCTAATTGATAACCACCATCATGAACTTCCAAATCGGGCAACAACACTCGGATACAACGGTGGCGCTTGGATAAAAATGACATATCTCTACATGTTATATGAGTTGGGAAGTGTCTCTAAGCAGTCTCTAGGAACTAGGAACACCAGGGTAAAAAGTTTAGCTGCTATGAAGGACTCAGTGACATAATAATAGGTTCCTCATGTCATAAACCAACTCTGATTTTCTAAAGCTGGCATTTTTGTTACTGGGGTAAACAGCTTGGGAGCTGTCGGTGATGCCGTAACAAAGTAAGTTGTTAACATAAACAAGCCCCATTTCTTTTTGAATTCTTTTCATGAAGCTATTGTCGTTACCTTTTCTCATTCATGTTCAATGGCCATTATAAGTCAATGTTAAATTAAACACTTTCTATAGCTAAATAATTCTGTACAGTGGTTGGTATGCACTTTCACAGACTGGTAAGTTTGGTGGAGCTTGAACGGTCTAAGGAGGAGATGCGCTAACCCTAGCCCGGAGCAAAAGATGAACAAAGAATGTTATTATTGTACCATTAACAGAGTTTTGTGTACAGCATCTACATGTGTATTCTGATAGCTCAGAAGTGACACGGCAAACGTGAGGAAAAGAAAAGATGCGTGAAGGCTGGGCGTGATGCTGCATGAAGCTACTCACATCTGTGGCTTTCTTCTCAGCCAGCTCCAGCTTCTCCTGGGCATCTTTAAGTGCCTCCGAGTATTTGTCGAGCTCATCCTCTGTGCCCTTGAGCTTCTTCTGCAGAGCCAGCAGGTCGTCCTCCAGCTGGGTGTGACCGTGCGAGTGATAGCATTGAAGGGTGGGAAAAGGAGTGTGCGGGTGGCAGGGAAGTTGCAAGCAGAAAGGGAAGGAAAGAAATAAAGTTAGCACAGAGAAATGAGATAAAATACCTTTGTGGCGACTTCCTCTGCGCTCAAGAGCTTCTCCTCAGCGCTCTGGAACTCCTCAAGCACTTTATCGCGCTCATCCTCGGTCACACGCAACCGCTTTTCCAACTGAATCAGCTCATCCTCTAACTATACATGCATATAAAGGACAGTTTTTACAACTAATTATACACAATTCACAATTCAAATGAGCACAACGGACATATTTAACTGACATCGTTTCAAACTTTTGATTTATACCTTTATAAAAGTTCATGTATATGTTTAAAAATCAATACAAGAAAAAAAATCAATACATGGAATAACACTACTGGTGACAATAGAGTGGATCTATAAAAACATTGCGTAGTGTTAAATATAACACTGTTTAAGTTAAATTAACAGCTCGTTCGGTTTTTATACTGACTCAGATGCTCATGTATATCAATTTATTACTGGGACAGTGTTTACACAGGTCCACACCATTGACACCAGTAAGATGCAGGTTACCGGCGAGTGTGAAATGCCAGTATTGTATAATCCCTGATGGCGTTTGAATGCAATAGAAATTTTTATAGAAAATGTGTTGACCCAGCATAGGTGGCAGTGGTGTGGGGTGGGGGATAAACTGGTCAATTTCACACTTTTCCAACTGGCAATTTCGGCATTCTATAGAATGCTTAAGCAATGTGTGAAATTCGTTCTTTGGTGGATTCAATTCAATGAGGAATGTTTAGTACCTTGTAGTTTCTATGCCACGAAGGATTGAGGCAGTTCTGAAAACAAAACAGGGCCCAACCTGAAACTAGCAATGTGTACCTAATAAAGTGGCCGGTGCGTGTGTATAAGGGTTGTGAGCCACTAGAGGCTGAAAATTTCCATTTTTGGGTAAAACATTTTTGTACAGCTGGGGATGAAATCTGAAGTGATGCCAAATACAGTTTGAAGGTCCTTTAATCTTCAGACATTCTGAATTTCAGTACAAAGCAGAATGAAAAGTATATATACAGCTAAAAAAATCAGCTTTTTAGACTACCAAATGAATTAAAATAGACAATCGGCTAGATAAAATAAAAACTTTTTATAATACTAACACAATGCTTTTTTATTACATACACCCACTTAACATGTGTTTTAACTGTTAAGATTTAACTCCCCTCATTATCTGTAAAATGTTAAAAAGTTGTCATAATGTTACTACAAATAAAAACACATCAGTTCGACGTGTTTAAATCAACTGATGTTATACTAAATATATAAACGCGTTTTTATACAGTATGCTGCCTTTAATACAAAAGAAACCAACTTACACACAATGCTCATGCTGTGCAAAGCACCTGGTACATTTACATTTATGCATTTAGCAAAAGATTTTATCCGAAGAGACTTAAACACTAAAGCAAATGGTCAGTTGTTGACAAGACGTGCTCGGAGAAGAGGTAATTCCAGAATTAATTAAGTGCTTTGGATGAGCAATTACATAATTTTGGAAGCAGGAAAGGGCTTTAAGGTGTTTTTAAAAAGTTGTTAGAGTCTTTCTTTTTCGGATTGGGACTGGAAGAGTGTTTCACCAGCAGGGAAGAGTGAACCAGAACGTTCTGGTTAATTAAACCAGATACAATCAGTGCATGTTAAATCAGATTAATGTGAAACTACAAACGTAAAATGTTCATTTGGTTACACTTTTAAACTCACTCCTACATTTTATGTACATTATTAAATATATGCGTATATTTCTAAACATATGTTATATCCGCCGAGCCGCTTATCAAGGTGCGCTCGAAACCGGCGCATGCGCGCTATGCTATCTTTATAAACTTTATAGATAAAAACAGCAGACCTGTTTGCTCCGGTCCTCCGCTGCTTTCTTATCTCCTTCTGCCTGCTCAGCTCGGTCCAAGGCGTTCTCCTTGTCGAGCTTGAGCATCTGCATCTTCTTCTTGATGGCATCCATGGCTGCTCAGGTGAGTTTGCTTTCAACAGGTGAATAAGATTCCACAGAGGAGCGCGCGGGACTGAACGCAGAGCCGGAGTGCACGCGTCCGCTTTAGTGTGCGCTCTCAAATACGCGCTTTGACGGGAGGGGTGTCTAAATTCCTCTGGACATTCAATACTTTTTTGGAAACAGCCGCACTGGTTCTGGGAGGTGATTCGCTGCTGTTGCTCGATATTTGACTGTTGATGTGCCTATATTAGGAGATGATGGGCAAGGCAAAGAGAGAGGTAGAGCACATCCATCTCATGCACTGTTAGATGAATGGTTATTATTTTGCAGGAATTTAATAAATAAATGTTTACAGTCTCATTTTAAATGCGCATCTTATTAAAATCACTGTATAATTGACTTTGATTTTGATTAGTTCCTAGGACCACCATTCTGGAGAATGCTTATGATCTTTGCGGTCAGGGGAACGTCAAGCAAGAACCTGTTGAAAAATATGTCAATTGCAGGCTGATATTGCATCCAGATGGCCGTGTCTGAAGATGAGCACAACCAGAATGAATGCACCAGAATTTAAGGCAATTTTTGAGAAAAGGATTTTTGGTGTGTCTGGTCTGACTTAAGTTAGTCTGGCTGAGATTAAGGGTCAAGCCGAGCAGTTGCAGTTTGCATTGCAGGATTATTATGCTGCTTTTCCACCAACCTGTTTTGTGACCACATATTTTTGCAGATTTTCCACCACTCTTCAGCTCACTGACCAGAAAGAATCAACGAGCTGAGCCATACCAAGCAGAGTCGTGCGGGGTATCTACTTGAACTCAGGGAAGCTTGTCGATCTAATTCATGAAGTTTGGCCTTGGGGTGACTATCGGCAAGTTGGTTCCAAATGTGTGGTACGCATACTCACGGAGGTACACAAAAGACCACTTAAAACACTGCAGAACTTTAATAAAATCAAGTGAATTATGAGTTTCAGACTCGTGAATTTTGCCTTTTCACAGGTGGCATGATTTCGTGAGCTGACGGCGCAGTTACGCAGACACTTCCCAGAGATGGAAGGGTTAAAATATTGGATATCGAGTCTTAATAAGATCGCCACCGATGAATCAGTACAAGTTGTAAACTCGTAAAATACACAGATTTCCGTATAAGACGACACACTAAGCACCCTGCCCCAAAACTCTGAAGCATTCCCCCATAAACAAACTTATGTCAATGCGCCTCAGCTTTAACAAACTTGAAAAGAAAATACAGAGTCTTTTTGTGGACAATGGTGACGATGCTTTACAACATTGCTGATGCTAATAAAATTGTTGTTAAAAAGAATAGATAGATTTTCTTGCATGCAGTATTGTTATCTATTGTTTGTCAAAAACTAAGAGTCGTTGGTAGCAGGGGGAACATGGACGAGGTGATCTCTTCTTTTACAATACTTCATCATTGTTTTTTGGCTGAAAACATCTCTCAGGTCATTAAACCAAATATCAGTCTGCACTGAGCTCTACAGGTGACATTATTTCAACACAAGTGCACAATACAATTAACAAAGTCTTCAGGGGCTCATGTCAGCAGTGTGCCCCAATGCTTCCCTCGATGGCTACCCTCTCCTCTCTCTCTGTTCACTTTCGGCCTGCCCTTCTTTTGCTCCTCGCAAGCTTCTCAGGGTATTTTTAGGGCACTCTTAATGCCCGAGCAGCTGGTCCAGTCTGACCGTTTTACATTTCCTGACACTTACACGTGTGCCCAAACATATAGTGATAATTCCCTAAAACACCCCCACTCTCAAATAGAACAGACACTTGTCTAAAACTATTTTTGTTTCCTTGGAATTACAAGGAAGCAGTTTTTCATATTTACATAAGTCTTAGTAATACATGTTTGTACGGTTATTATAACTCATTCTGAGAGTTGTTTTGCAGAGTTCATTCAACGGTGTTAAATGAATTCATTCAGAGAGGTGATGATACACTCTCCGCACCATCTTTAATCCTCATCCATTTGGAGTTGGACACAGTTATCTTCATGAGAATCAGGGATTCACTGGGATCCACAGCACCAGAAACACCATTGCACCAATCTGTGGTGAAGATCTGGACTCTTACACGATGTTTAAATCCACTTTTTAGCTACTAATCATTTTTCAGCATGACTTGACACCTTCACACGGATGTACCAAAGTCCAGTGACTGTAGAGCTACTGTGCTATAATACCTATATAAACTGTAGTAGGACAACAAACCAAATATACTTTTTGTTTCGTAAAGCAAAGAATTGCCTTTGCATCTCAAAATCTCCATTCATTTTATTAAGGTGTTAATACCAAAAGAATCAATAGGTTCTACTGGTGCCCATGAACCACATGTGGGGTGGCCCCTCCATCACAAGAGTTCTGACTCCACGCACCTCCTTAAAAAGATTTTTAAAAAAGAGACACTGGTAGAGACACCTTCCAAGTGAATCCCTCCAGTGATGCAATCCCTGCACCCTCACCTCAGTGCTCCAGCGGCTGACACTCCACTTCCTTGTTCCTGTTCTGATTATCTGTTGTAAGCTCCAAAGATTTCTCTGTAAGGTTCTCTTACCTGGACACTGACCCTTCCCCTGGTGGGTACACTCCTCTGTGCAACCCCTGGTCCTGGCCCTACTACATTGGGGTTGGCTACATCAGAAACACCCTGCAAGCAAAGTAACATGAAAACTTTTGTCAGGAAGGCGACCACCTGGAACCGATATTAGAAATGCTACCCACTGCACCACCATGATTCCTTCAAAATCCTGTTTTATTTGCTCTTCTTAAAAATGAATTTCAATCATACAAAACGTTATCCTTTGCCAATATTGTCCTCCATCTGTTTTAATGTTTGTCAAATAACTCACAGCCACAGACTAGCACAATGTTCTGAGATTTTTCCTCAGTGGAAAACGGTTTCTGACAGTGGAAGCTGATACTTGGCGCAATCCTTGGCTTTGTTGGACACGTATTAAAGACTGTTTATACACAAATCCTTTTGAGTTAGTCTACAGTCCCTCATTGCACTAACGGAAAGTGACAGGTTGGGTAGAGATGAGAGAGAACATCTGAGAACCTGTTAATATTCTGCATTCTCTATTTCAAAAAGAACAAATCAAAGGTATCGTAAAACTTTCTCCCCAAACATTACAACACATTTATACAACTTTATCATATTTTGGGTGGTAATCTTGAAATAAATTTTATGGATGTACGCTGATGTAAGCATAGTTTAATTCACATTTTCCAAAAATGAACACAATAGAGTGGCGCATAATAAGTTATATCACATTAGTTTAATAAATGGGCAAGGTAAAGACTTTTCTTCTGAAAGAAAAAAAAACTTACTTAAATGATTTATTTTATAATAATAATAATTATTATTAAATTAAAAATGCAAATACATCTAAAGTTCTAAGATATTCACAGCATCTTTATCCTACTACATTTGGTTATTATTAAAAATATATAAATTCCACGTAAAAGTAATGACATGTCTAAATGTAAAGTAAATTCAAATGTTTATTTCTGCTAATATTTCTACATTTTGAAAACCTGACCAGTAAAGTTTAATCCATACATCTAAGAGTCTTAATTACAGACAAACGGCGTTTGTTGCGCTACTGCAAAATGCTAATGTTTTTAGCCTAAGTCTATTGCGTTTCTAATAACAATCATTAGCTTCGCGGCTAGCGGTTTTAGCCGCGAAAAAGCAAATACTTTATACTCATCGTCAAAGCACAAAAAGTACGCTTGTCTTTGACGGACACTTTATCAGTGTTTAATCTCAAAGAACATCAGCTTTACATTCAGAAAAAGAAGAAAACTCATGGATAATAGGCTGATTACTGATCGCAGAAGGAAGTAATCGAAATCAAAAAGACATTTTAAAAACAAATAAAAAAAATTACAGTCACAATTAATTCTCTTGGTTATAAAGTTCCATGTTGGGAGGATAAGGAATGATGAAGTTCCTGAGGAAAGAGTAATGTTTAAAGTTGTTGATGTTAATCATCTCTGGTAATCTTTAACAATAACAGACTCAATGGTTTTATGACACAGAGATCTGCTCTGGCATCAGATGCATGTTTGTATAAAGCTCTTGACCCCTGGGATGTGACTTTAGAACTGCTTTCCCAAACTTCATCCAAGTGCTTGTGCTTTATACACACTAGAGTAAAGGGGGAAGACAAGAAACTTACAATTTTGGATAAACAAATGAAAAAAATTATAGGAATGAAACATAACATATTAAAAAAGGACTGACTTTATAGCTCAGGCTTTTGGAGGATTCTGTAACTTTGTTTTCATCAGAGCAGAAGCTTCTAAAGCCTGGCCACTCTTACCGTGCATAGAGCATTA